>CM030890.1:13811983-13829795 GCA_018136845.1 Heterotis niloticus | reverse complement strand
TAACAGAAACATGCACCAAAAGCCCAACTTCAAGAATTTCTCTCACAAGCCACAGACTTGAAATCTGGTACAGAAGTACTTGTCACCCTCCCTCTCACACACAGACAAACCATATACTTCCAAAAAGCAGCAGGTAACTCAGCTAGTAGATTCTCATTTGTTTACCAGAATTCCTGGAAACCATTTAACAATTTTTGTCCATTTAATCTTTTGCCATTATTATTACAACAACAACTACTACTACTATTTATTATTACTGATCTTTGTAAATGCAAATTCATTGTATGTGAAGTACATTGTAGGCTGAAGACAGTCTGTAATGGTGTCAGTAAAATGCTTGTAGAGTGTAAGTTTACACTCTAACACTGTCTCAGGGCAAGAAAAGCTGCAGAGAAATCTATTTGAGTACTTCTTGTTTGTGTTCAATTGTAATAGTAGCATGAAACTTTATTTTGTTTCTTTAAAAAGAAAAAAACTTTTTTTTTCTTTTTTTAAAGTTAATACTCTAATTTCCAGTATTTTTGCAGACCTCACAAATTCAAAAGAAATTATATACTGTGAAATCATATAAAGTAACAATACTGTTTAGTTGCCAGATTTTCACACAAAAACGTCATAAAAAACCTCAGTATAAAAGTAAAAAAAAACAGAAGCCCATTAATTGCAGCCTGCCAAGTACGGTTACAGTCTGTGTGTAGCAGTGTTAAAAACAGCAGCAAGTAAATTTATGGCAGCATCCTGACTCACCCTGCATCTCAGGGAATCAAAGGACACATAATGATGCATGACAAGTAAATACTCGTGACTTCCCAGCAACCTCACAGTCAGTAAATTTCAGAATGTGCATTTTAATGGTAGGGCAATTAAGCCTCACTGAGGAGGAAATATTCAGGCCTCAACTTATAAAGCAACCTATATATTGTATGCTTAATGTGGTCAGAGAAAGAAAAAAGGTAGCAGAGGATGTGAATGCACCACCAACATTACCCAAACCCAAGGACAATAGGTTAAAAAATGTCAGAAACTCACCGAGGGCAACCAAGCACATGATGGGTTCTATGGCTCGAGGAAGGTCACCCATTTGGTAAACAGAGTAGCTGAGGTAGTCCAACACGTCAGTCTTGGAAACTACAGCTTCCTCGCCTTCGTCCAGCTGCCGGAGGGCCTGTTGCATTCACAGCACTGCGTGGTAGTAGTTCTCATCATTGTAGGCCGTCTTCCCCAAATCAAAGCAGTCATCCACTGTCAGAAGAGCATTATACCGTACTCCTGTTGATGTGACACACCTGCTTTACTCCACAGTTACTACACTGTTATAATAAGCAATACAGGACAAACTAAGACCAGAAACACCCCATCATTCTTTAATTATCTAATTTATATGGTTTGAAGCAGCAGGAACTGTATACCTGGTGTTACATTTCCAAGGAATACATCTGAAGTAGGAACAATGAGGTTGTGTATAATCTGTTGCACTCAAGAAATGTCAAGTCAAATGAAGTTTGAAAACTGTACATCACTAAACATCTTCTTAAAAATGAAATAAGATTACATTAATGAACCACTCTTTGCATATTTACCTGTCCAAAACCCAGATTAACAAAATATCTGAAGCACACAGCACATTTATGAAGTGTCCTTATATTCCAATTCTATAGTCAAAGCTATGTGCATGTTAAAATCATTTAACTGTAGAAGGTAAAGACTTCAGTTCTTCATGTATTTATGTCTTGAAAGGGAGTAAGACCTCAAGCCATCCTCCACATTCCAGCTACCTGGCAACCTGCCCTTTGAGAAGCTCTCCGAGTCCAGTCTGTATGTGTCTTGGAGACGCATCAGGGCCCTGGCTGCACCCTTCTCATTCTCTTCATCAGGGAAGTACTGACGGTGAACTGAGATGTTGGAGATAAATCCTGTAGGAAAAGGGGAAAACAAACATTTTGTTGAAAACAAGAAGAAGCTCAATTACTAAAACTTTACATACATACTTGTACTTTGTGATGCTAACACCCAGGTCACAAATTTTCAAACATGCAAACATTTCTGCGTTTATTTTTTAACTGCACCTTGTCCAGCTATTTTATAAAATTTCTCTGTTGTGAAGTAAAAACAGCCTGCATTTCTGCTTTCTGTGATTATAGGGCAGACAACAGTTAGCTAGAATGAAAACTCAAGGGCTTATTTGCCAGAAAAAAAGAGATAATGATATTTGTATATGGTAATGGTGAGATAACCAAACATTTCTGTGGTGAATCTGTCACTTTCGTGTAAAATACAGTTTTAACAATTCAAACATTATTATTTGCACCTTCAATCCTCCATTACATGCATTAAATGAACTGGATATACTAAAACTAGCAAATTATTACTTTCACCTTTTTTTTAATATTAGATACCCAGATAAAATATAGAAGCAATTAAAAAAGGGGGCGGGACCATTCTCAAAGAATTCCTTCAACTGGAAGATAAAATTGTAGGCTCCACTGACCAAGCAATCTAAAAAGTGATAATATACAGATGAGGGTCAAACGTACACACAAAATCAAAAAACTCAGTATAAACCACTAAAGTTGTTGAAGGTTTCATGCTTTAAAAAATAATTTTAAAAAAATCAAATTTTCACCACACCAGATATCAAGCACCTACACAGCTGTCATGTCAGCATGTGCCACACCACAGAGGTTGACCTTCATGCATCAGACACATTAAAGAAAGAAGAAAGTACCATCGGATGGCTGTTGTAGCACCATGCTCTCCAGCTCAGACCATTCCGTGCTGAGGCGCTTCACCAGCTCATAGGTCAGCCAGGTAACTTTCGGGATCAGTGGTGGAGACACGTGTCAATGTGTCCAGCCTGTCTGCCCAACTGAGTAAGAGAGAAGCAGGACAAGAAGTTGGCTCATAATGGCCATCGCTTTGACAGGATCTGCAGAGACTCTCAGCTTAGAATTTATTCAAAGAAAACATTTGACTGGAGACTCTTCAATTTTATTTTTATAGAGCAATCTTCCCACCAGGGTGACACAGAATGCTGAAAAAAGCTCCAAAATGTATTTAAACAGTCAAATGAATTCATTTTTCAGCCAGGTTGAAACAAACACACTGCACATAGTTCAAAATAAAAAAAAATATTTGGAAAAGCATTCAACTTTTTATGTCTCGTGGTTCCCTTGTAATAAGTAATTTTGTTTTTCCCTTCCTTAGGAGAGACTCATACAGCAGTCAGCCAAAATATACTGGCTGACTTAACATTCCTCTGTTCCAGCTGAAGTATGCCAAAAAGAGTTCCAACTCAGACTTCCCAGTAAGCTGACTGTTGATATAGCCCAAATTCAAACCCATGTTTGAGCTCTTTACATAACCTTTATAAAGGGAACACATGATACGTACCTTTTGACAGCAGCTATCTTACCCTCCTCTGCTTGGATATACTCCTTCAGGGACTGAACCATCTCATTCTCAGTGTATATCAAGTCTGTCATTTGTCCTGAGATAAAACAGAAGTAACACAGTAACTCTGTGCAGGAGCAATGAGAGAAATGTTGGTAGTTTTATTGGGAAGTGATGCAATTCAGTCTTTAGATAGGTAGTCATTTGGTTGCTAATGTTTTATCAAAAGCTACAATTTGATCCTATCACATTATTGGATTTTTTTAATAAACAAATTTTGGATAGCCACCTTGCTCCAGGGCACCATAGCTCTGAACATTTACTATCAACACTACTGGCAGCAGTCATATTAACCAGCCAGGTTCTGCAACTTTTCACTTTTTTGTTAAACTCATATTTTGCTTTTGTCAGTCATAGCCTTCAGTCTGTCTTTTGCTACATGTAGATGTTGGTATTATATTTAATGCTTATGTTCTTCATGGCTTAAGTTCATTTGATATACTGATTTTACAGAACAAAATTTAATTTTGAATCAAATGCTATTTAATACATAGGAAAAATGCATGCAAATTGTTCTGTTTTTGCAAAGCTTTTGCAGAGACAGTTACTTTCTTCAAAGCCAGGAAAAAGCTTTTCCATGGTATTCTGAAGAAAATAACTCAAAACAAATTATTTTGTAGTGTTTCTTTCCTTTAGAGTAGACGCATACTTACTGTTGATGGCCACTTTTTATATATATATTAACAGTATGGTGTTGTTCTTTTGCAGATGAGTGATGTAGAAGCAGGAGGGGCAACTGTTTTCCCAGATTTTGGTGCTGCCATCTGGCCTAGAAAGGTATCATGTACATCATTATAATGTATCACCACTTCAGTCACATTGCTGGACCATTCTGTCCTTCCTTAACAGCTCTGTGTAGCATTTCTCTTTCCATAGTTCATTCCCACCTCTCTGTCTAGCCACTTCTCTCCATCAATGGTCTCTAGTGGCACCATGTGTATTCCCTTTTGTTTGCAGGGAACAGCAGTTTTCTGGTACAACCTCTTCTGGAGTGGTGAGGGAGACTACAGGACAAGACATGCAGCCTGCCCTGTACTTGTAGGAAGTAAATGGGGTAGGTAGACTGTGCACACCATCACAATTCACCCCTCCTTCACTTTTTCATTATGGACCCTCTTTTTACTGGTTTGATTTGGTTGATCTTAGCTGTTCACTGACCATGGTTTTTTTCCCCCCAGAAATATAGGCATGTGCATACACAATGCAAGTTTTGACAGTTCATCTGAAACCCAAGTTTTTAGGCTGAGACAAATCCCTTGAAAACATTGGGAGGGCATGCAAGTTATGCATATTTGGCTACATTTAAATCCACTTTCAAACCCACAGCCCAGCTTAGTTAAGTCCTGCTGTTGTACTGCTATACCTGATGATCTGGTAATATCCAGCTGTACTAGGCTGCTCTGGAAAAATCCAGTAACTGAAGAAACAGAGTTCCTAAGAAGCTGAGACCTTCCCAAATATGTAACTTTTTTTTTTCTTCTTTCTAGTATCAAACAAATGGATCCACGAGCATGGCCAGGAGTTCCAGAGACCCTGTGAGCTGACAGAAGTGGAATGAGCTATAACTGTACAAAGCTGCAATCCAGACTGTGCGTGTGTGTGCGCCCTATCCTTTGGATCATTAAGTTCATGCTCAGACATACTCCTGTTCCCACTGAGCCAATTTCTGAGCCAGAAGATGAGAAAGAGCTCTTCAAGTTTTGTTACACATCATCTGTCTTAACTAGAGCTCCTAGGAGCACACATTTTCAACAAAAATTATGTCCATCAAGTCAAATGTAAACACTTTGTTTTTAGTGATTATCTTAACTGCTTTTTAACTCCACATAACATGCTTTCAGATACTGATAGAAATAAGAGGCCATTCAGTGGCAAATTGAGAGTTTTATTGAAAAGCATAATAAATTATTACTGTACATGTTTGAATCACTACTGAAGTGTTTCAGGGTAAATTTAGTGTTTCTTTTGATACAGTTAAATAAAGTTTTGTAATGCATTTTTGATTTATATGTCTATATATGGGAATGTTTGATAGACATTACACACCACAGACGTCTTTAGTATGCAAACAGTTTAGAAAAGGAACAGGGACTACCCTGAAGAAGACATATGTAACCTCTGGATGTTTTATTTATCTTCATTTTCTTAAATGACTTGCAACTATAAATTAATCTTCATTTACTAAATCTGATGATGGTGAAATTGTTTCACAGTCACTGCTGTATGTGGAGTATGATGCAGCAGCTTTAGCTTGGAATTTATGTTCAGTTTATAACATTCTTAAAAGTTGTGAATATAGTGCGGTAAGTCAGGATAATGTAAACCTCCCTAATGCTCTCCCAAGTCCAAACTTACTTTGTCTTTAATGTGTTCAACAATGTGGCAATAATTGCCTGTATCTGGTTCTTGTTACTTTAACAAAATGTTTCAGTGTACAGCTTACCAGCTTTGAGACTTTGTGAACAAGTTTTAAAAAAGTTATAAATTGTATTACTAATCATTTACTAACCAGACAGCAGAAGGATGTGGCTAGATTTATATTTTTAATGAACAGCAGAACTGGATCCCAGCAAAAAAACAGTTTAATTAGAAAATGGAAATACATACTGAGCAAAAAAAAAAAAAAATGCAGCACAATGCTAAAATGTTATATTTATACAGTCATACTGCAGTCTAACTTTGAAAAGGGTGACTTAATTAAACATTGATTTTTGTAGTAGAAGTAATTTACTAACTTGAGTCAGCCACATATTGTATTTGTGGAAAGAGCCTCTGGTATCTAAAGGATGCCCTATGCAAAATGAGAAAAAATGTCTTGCACTATACATGTCTCTGTTTTTCTTGCAGGTTAGAGAAGAATAGAGAAAGTAAAGTTAAAAAAGCAGCATGAGCTTATCTGTCATGAACTGAGTGAGCTATAAGTATCTAATAAACTTGTGAGGTGCCTAGCACTTCTGATGGCAATAGCTTGAATTCAGTGGTTGTTGTGACATGTATTTCACTTTACTGTCAGCAAATAAACACAACGTTTTTTTTTTTCACTTTACTCAGCATACATACACAACCCCAAAGAATCTGACATGGCATCATACACTATGGCAAAAAGTATGTGGATCCCCCCTTCAAATGATTCAGTTGAGCTGTTTCTGTTGCTCCCATGCAGCATCAGACACTGTGGCCGTGAGTAAGAAATGGGTAATGTTTTTGCAACACAGACTGAATAAGACTTTGCAGATTTGTGATGGGATGAGGTCCCTTTTACATATATGCTGTAGAATTTTATTCAAAGAAGACAATGGCACAGTAAAAATGAACAAGTTTTCTGTAAGATAAGTTGTAAAATAAATGAGGAGTCCAGTTGCAACTAAGTGAATTTTGGAGCAAGGGTAAGAAATCAGGAGGCCTTGTGCTTTGTCTGAGTGTGACTAAGTGTATAAACAACAAAGAGCAGCTTCAACCAATCTCTCCAATCTGGCTACAGGGAAGTTATGCTAACAAACAAAAACACAACACTTACCATCAGTACGTAATTTTCTGTGGTGCATGACTTTGTCTTGGTCTTAGATTTGAATTTTACTGTATATGATATTTTTGTTAAGTGCTATCAAGTCGGTGACGATACATGGCGACTCTGTGGATGGTTGTCCCGAAACCATCCGGTCTTTAGCAACATGGCTGAGACTAGACAAAAGGGCATACATAGCTGTGGTGACTGGGATTACATCTGGTGAGGGTGAGGCTTGCTGTGAGGGTTGGGGTCAATTTCAGGAAACGGCACTCCTTCATGGGGTACCCGACGTCCGTGTTCCCTGCAGCCGGGCCTAGGGCTCAAAAGACAAGTCCTCAGCATTCCGGCATTCAAGTGTGGTCATCCTTTGCCTTACAGCAAAGCCTGGGGTTAAGCTCAGGGCCCGGCAGACCCTTGCTGCTCTTCCCTGGGGTGCCCGACGTCCGGGGTCACTGCAACCAAGGCTGGGGCTGAATGGCCCTGGTCCCAGGCTTTGCAGCGTTCCCGGGCTTACATCTGGCAAGGGTGAGGCTTACGGTGAGGGTTGGGGTTAATTTCAGGGCCCGGCAAAACTCCGCTATTCCTTTTTTGTGTGGCGAGTTAGTGGCTAGGGTTGCGGTTAGGGTTGGAGCTAGGGTTAGGGTTTTGAAACGGTTGGAGATGAACAAAAGTTAGCGATACGCTGAAGGGTAGGCTCAAAAGTTAAAGTCAGTTTTGCAGTTAGAGTTAGGGGAAGGCTTATTTTCAGGGCCCGGAAGACCCTTGCTACTCCATCATGGGGTAGCCGACATCAGGGTTCCATGAAGCCTGGTCTGGGGCTCAAAAAACAAGTCCCCAGCGTTCCGGGGCTCAAGTGTGGTCAGCCTTTGGCTTACGGCAAGGCCTGGGGTTAAGCTCAGGACCCGGCGATCCCCTGGTGCTCTTCTCTGGAGATCCCGACGTCCGGGGTCACTGCAGCCAGGGCCGGGGCTGAATGGCCCCGGTCCCAGGCTTTGCAGCGTTCCCGGGCTTACGTCTGGCAAGGGTGAGGCTTACGGTGAGGTTTGGGGTCAATTTCAGGGCCCAGCAATCCTCTGCTATTCTTTTTTCTTGTGGCGGGTAGGTGGCTTGGGTTGAGGTTAGGGTTGGAGCTAGGGTTAGGGTTTTGAAACGACTGGAGATGGGCAAAAGTTAGCGATACGCTGAGGGTGAGGCTCAAAAGTTAAAGTTAATTTTGCACTTAGAGTTAGGGGATAGCTTATTTTCAGGGCCCGGCAGACCCTTGCTACTTCATCATGGGGTACCCGACGTGCGGGTTACCTGCAGCCTGGTCTGGGGCTCAAAGGACAAGTCCCCAGCATTCCAGGACTCAAGTGTGGCCATCCTTTAGCTTACAGCAAAGCCTGGTGTTAAGCTCAGGGCCCGGCAAATCCCTGGTGCTATTCCCTTTGGTGCCCGACGTCCGGAGTACCTGCAGCCAGGGCAGGGGCTGAACGGTCCGGTTCCGTGGCTTTGCAGCGTTCCCGGGCTTAAGTCTGGTAAGGATGAGGCTTACGGTGAGGGTAGGGGTAAATTATGGCCCGGCGCACCTCTCTTGTTGTTCTTCTATGGGGTCCCGGGATGGGGCCTAGGGTTACGGTTGGGGCTGGAGCTAGGGTTAGGGTTGTGAAACGGCTGGAGGTTGGCCAAAGATAGCCTTACGCTGAGGGTTAGGCTCAAAGTTAAGGTTAATTATGCAGTTAGAGTTTGGGGAATGTTTATGTTCATGGAATGGCAGAGCCCTGCTACTCCATCATAGAAGTTACCTGACGTGTGGGTTCCCTGCAGCCGGGCCTGGGGCTCAAAGTACGTCCCCAGCGTTCGGGGCTCAAGTGTGGTCTGCTTTTGGCTCACGGCGAGCCCCGGGGTTAAGCGCCAGGAGCCCTCACCCTGGTGCTCCTCCTGGGGTGCCCGGGCAGGTACCTGCAGCCAGGGCAGGGGCTGAACGGTCCGGTTCCCTGGCTTTGCGGCATTCCCAGGCTTAAGTCTGGTAAGGATGAGGCTTACGGTGAGGTGGGGTGGGAACACATGGCCCGGCGCACCTCTGCTGTTCATATGGGGGTGGCGGTCGGGAATAGGGTTACGGTTGGGGCAGGCTAGGGTTGGGGTTTGTGAAGCAGCTGGAGGTGGCCAAAAGAATAGCCTTCATGAGGGGTTGAGCTCAAAAGTTAAGGTTAATTATGCAGTTAGAGTTGCGGGAATGTTTATGTTCATGGAATGGCAGAGCCCTGCTACTCCATCATAGGGTACCTGACGTGTGGGTTCCCTGCAGCCGGGCCTGGGGCTCAAAGGCAACGTCCAGCGTTCCGGGGCTCAAGTGTGTTCTGCTTTTGGATCACGGCGAGCCCTGGGGTTAAGTGCAGGGCCCTGCGGACCCCTGGTGCTCCTCCCTGGGGTGCCCGACGTCCGGAGTACCTGCAGCCAGGACCAGGGCTAAATGGCCCCCGGAACAGTGTTAAACCAAATCACCAATTTTAAACTGTACAGTATCATTTCAGTGTTATTTACTTGTTTTAGAGTACTATACCTGGAGGTGCTCTTCTGCTGATCTCCATGGGGGTCTGTCCCCCACAGAAACTACAAAACCCCTTTTGTTGGAACCAGGATGTTCTTTCTTCTGAAGAAGGTGTTATTGCCTGTGGACAGAAGCTCCCCCTGAGCCTCTCCGTTCTGGCCATAATGCTTCTGAATCTTTTTCCTGATTTCATCAATCGTTTTCCTGATTTCAGATGGTTGCTGGGTTGAGACAGGTCACCGATGATTCTAGTCGTTCTGGTCCTGCATCTCCTGGTGTAGATGAGCTGTAGGGATGGCAGATCAGATCCGGTGCAACGTTTTGCTGCCCGGATCACTCTCTGCAGTGCCTTGATGTCGCGAGCACAGCTATTCTGAAACCAGGAGATGATGTTCTGAGTCAGAATGGTTTCTACAGCACCAGAGTAGAACGTTTTAAGGATCGCCGGAGGGACCTGTAGCTTCCTCAGCTGCCTGAGGTGGTAGAGCCGCTTCTTTGCTCTACTGGCCTGAGCTCGGATTTGTACAGTCCACGTCAAGTCCTCAGTGACATGAATGCCCAGGTATTTGAAGCTGCTCACCCTCTCCACTGCAGTTCCGTTGATTTTAAGGGGGGTGTAGGACCTCTGCTGTCGCCTACCAAAGTCCACTACCATCTCTTTAGTTTGGCAACATTCAGTTGGAGACAGTTCTCCTGGCACCATAATGCCAAGTTCTCCACCTGCTCCAAGTATGCTGTCTCATCATTGTTGGAGATGAGGCCCAGCACCACCGTGTCATCAGCAAATTTGATGATAGAGTTGGAGGCGTGCGTGGCCACACAGTCGTGAGTGTAGAGGGCATAGAGCAGAGGGCTAAGTACACAACCTTGTGGAGCTCCTGTGTTGAGTATGATGATGCCAGAAGTACAACTACCGACTCTCACCACCTGTGGTCTGCCTGTTAGGAAACTGAGAACCCAGGCACACAGGTGGCAGTTCAATCCCAAGTCACTCAGTTTAGTGAACAGTCTGTGGGGGACAATGGTGTTGAAAGCTGAATTATAATCAATGAACAGCAGTCTCATGTAGTTCCCCTGTTTCCTGTCCACATGACTGAGGGTGGTCTGCAGGACGTGGGATATGGCATCATCCGTGGATCTATTGGGGTGGTAGGCAAACTGAAATGGGTCTACAAAGCTGGAGATGGATGCTGTGATGATGGCTTTGATGAGTCTCTCAAAGACCTTCATGACTACCGAGGTTAGTGCAACGGGTCGGTAGTCATTTGGGCATGAGGGCTTAATGTTCTTTGGTACCAGAATAATGGTGGATGTTTTAAAGCACCTAGGGACTGTGGACTGAGCCAGAGACTAGTTAAAGATGGTTGTGAGCACTCCGGCCAGCTGGTCGGTGCAGCAGGCGCCTGCAGATGCCGTCCAGCCCTGGCCATTTCCTGAAGTTAACGCACTTCAGCTCCCTCCGCACATTGGACTGGGCGACAGTGATGAAGTCACCACATTCCGGAGACCGGCTGCGGCCCTCACTGCTATCGCTGCTGTCGCAGGTGACTTTAGCACAATCGGGCTCGAAATGGGCATAGAATGCGTTGAGTTCGTTTGCGAACCCAGAGTCGGCACTCATAGCCACGTTAGATTTCCTTCCGAAATCTGTGATTGTGCGCAGTCCTTGCCACAATTTGGACGTGTCACCCTGGTGGAAAAGCGACTTGACTCTCTCCCGGTACTGGCGCTTTGCATCCTTCACTGCACACCGTATGAAGCCGCTTTGTAAGCGTTCATGTCCTCGGGTTCGAGATTTGCATTGTACGTAGCAGTGTGCACATTCACTGCTTTGTGGACCGTACCATCGACCCACGGTTTTGGGTTGGGAAAGCTCTTGATTGTAACCGTGGGGACAATGTTGTCTTCCAGCACGCTCACAAAGCTGACCACTACCTCCGCGAATTCGTTGACATTATCCGAACTTGTCCTGAACATGTCCCAGTCGACGTCATCGAGCTCGTCCTGTAGCGTGGCTTCCAATTGGGCAGACCAACGCTTTACCTCCCTCGTGGCCGGAGCCTCAAGACAAGACTTCTGTTTGTAAGCCGGCACAAGGAAAATAGCGTTGTGGTCCGACTTCCCAAACACCAGCTGTGGAACAGCTTTGTAGCCCTGCTCGTACGACGTGTAGCAGTCGTCCAGCATGTTGTCCACTCTAGTCATGCACGTGACATGTTGGAATAAGTCCGGCATGACTTGTTTGAGGTTCGCTTTATGAAAGTCCCCCACCACTATGGTTGCTGGTTCTGGGTGCTTGTGTTGAGTAGTGTTGAGTGCCTCGTGCAGTTCAGAGAGGGCTGTGCCAACGTCCGCATGAGGCGGAATATAAACCGCCATGGCGATAACCGATCTGAACTCCCGAGGCAGGTAAAAAGGATGGCATTTGATAGTCAGATGCTCCAGATGAGGCGAGCAGGACCGAGAGAGAAGAGAGATGCTCTTCACTTCGCACCACTTAGTGTTCACCAAGAAACAGACTCCCCCACCTTTGGATTTGTTGTCCTCTGCTGTCATGTCCATACGAAACACAGAGAATGAGTCCGACGGAGTCACTGCCTGGTCAGGCACTAGGGGGGTCAGCCATTGTCTCGGTGAAACACAGGATGTTACAGTCCCTCGCGTCCTGTTGGAAGGTCACCCTTGCTCTCAAATCATCCAGCTTATTTTCCAATGACTGGATGTTCATGAGCAGAATGCTGGGTAGTGGAGGGCGATGAGCTCATTTCCGCAGTCTGTTCCGAATTCCGGCACGGGTCCCCTGATGTTTGTGTGCGTCACTGCGAGGTCTCTCGTTTGCGTCCTTCATTACTATCCACCGTCCGAAGTATCTCAGCCGGCCACGACGAATCGGGTTTGAAGAAGTCATAAACCACGTAAAATCTGATTTCCAATTTCCCGAAGTGTCACACTGTCATACAGTAACAGTCCAATAATCTAATAATACTGTAAGTGCAGTAGCTGAACCACACTAATGTACAAGAATGTAAAGAGTGAAACTATGCGATCACAACAATGAACTGCTGTGCTCAACTTCCTCATTTTTATTGTGTGTCATCATTTAATCTGTGGTACATAAAGCTCAAAAAGAGATAGATTTTGCTGTAACAAAGCATAATGTTAATATGCTGTGATTTGCACTCACTTGAACTCATTTAAGGTGATTTGAGGACCACATGTTTTTCAAGCAACAGAAAACAACAGGCCAGACTGATAGAGAAGGCAGTTAAACAGCATGTAACAGATGCTCCTGAGTCTGGTGCAAAATGTCACAGAACCCAGTGGAGAACAAAGTGTTCAAGTGAGGAGGCATTATTACAGGTCAGCTTAGCTCCACGAAGAAGCAGTTAGGATGGAATTGTTTCATTCTGTGCATCATGCATAGCATGAAACATTTATAAGGTGACAGTGGTTGAATGTAATATGCAACCACCTCAGAAACCCAAGGGGTGGCTATTAAAGATAAATAAATTCCGTTTTGAGGCCTGTGGGATGCCATGTTTGGCCAATGTGTGGTTGACATTGCCAAAATGTCAGTCCCTCTTGTTTAGTCAGTGTCAAAATGTTGCGTTTAGAGCAGTTAATTTGCATGGCATTTTATGATGAATGTCAGATAGGCACCTTAATACCTCACTGATTAATAAACATTATTATTCAGCACATGTGCACCCTGAAACTATGCTTTTTAGTAAGTTCATGTTTGTATGTGTACGTCATGATTGCAAAGGAGAATTTCCTAAACATTCTCCCTGGTGAGGATAAGCACAGTTTAGAAGTTCAACAAAAGATCATGTGATCTGCCTGTTCCAATTGCTTTGTGGACTGAAAGGATGAGACAGAGAGCAAATAAATTTTATCTTTGAGACTTGAATTATGTGTAGTTTATAGCCAAGCAAAGTTTTTTTTTCTCCCAATGGGACTCTGAATGCTTGAGGCAGAAAATTACTCAAAGTATTCCTTTTTTATTGTTGACATGCATGAACTTTATAACTAAGTGCCTTTCAGTTGTATTTCTCCATCATTTGAACCTCTCTGACGTTCACTTTTTTTTAAGTGACAGAACACTAGGATTTAATGGGTTTCAATCCTGTATACATACAAAGTGGGATGTCCCTCTTCATTAGAACTCAACAGACTCTATGAGACCACAACAACAAGCATAGCCAGCTGGGTGAAGGGAACCTGGTACAAATATATATGGTGAGCATCAGGATAGCTGTGCAAATGTGCATCCAAACAGCATGTGCATCATTGCATCTAGGCCCCACCCATCCTGGTCTTCCTCCTGCATTTCAGGACTAATAAAGCCACGTGAATGTGATGCTATTGGGTTCAATTCCAAGGAATGATATCCAGAGTCAGCCTATGCAGAGGAGGATGCAACCC
The DNA here is from genome assembly GCA_018136845.1 of Heterotis niloticus. Lineage (NCBI taxonomy): Eukaryota > Metazoa > Chordata > Actinopteri > Osteoglossiformes > Osteoglossidae > Heterotis > Heterotis niloticus. The sequence continues at coordinate 13,815,879 of CM030890.1, read as the reverse complement.
AATAAATACTGTGGTAAACAGACAATTAGCCACTCAATATTGCCTCCCTTTATTACATTCCATCAGTTAACATCCATGGGTCATGTGAATGAAATTTGCGAAATTATGAAATCTTATATTTTATATCATAGAACCAATCATAAAACCAATCATGAAACCAGAAAGCACTAATTCAGGCTGCTTGCTCTTGGCATTAAAATTACATGTTATTTTGTATGCTGTTATTCTGTATGCTGATCAAATCGGTACAACCAATGTTTTGTTGTGGTTATATGTCCAGACTACAAGGCTGTGTACATTCCATGCTCTGTCCAAAAGTTGCCGAACTCGCACCCAAGATTATGAAATGATGCCAACACCCAGGTCATGATGACCCAGGTTACAATGCTCAAGGTAACGAGATTGAACTGAGAATAAACAACATCTAGCAAGAGGAAGAGTACAGGAAGGCGTGCACTTTTTAATTACTACTGCCATATAAATAACTGTGTAATGCTTCATTCGGGGAGACTTTCTTTCCAAAAGGGCTCTTCCACACTGGTGTGTATTTCTATACAAAATAAAATGTAACTCTCTCTACACCTAAACTGTTACTTCATTTTTTCTTCCACAGATTTGGGGGCTCATCCAGGATGGAAAACTTCTGCTGAGGCAACCCACAACTGTGCGGATCCCAAAGGAAGGGGGGCGATTGTCCTTGGAGACCCGCTGGTGACTGAGCCCGATAAACTTTAGGGCTGGCCTGTCCCGAGGCGTGGATTGTCCTCAGACAGAATACGTCATCAGCAGAAACTGAACGGTAGGACAGAATTGTTTCCATTTATCAGAACGGGTTTCTGAAGTTTGTGTCATTTTATAAAGGCTAAAAGGCAGGGTGGTCCCTGGCCATAAGGAGAAGTTCTGTCCAGACCAAACGAAAAGGGTTTATAGAGAATTACACAAACAAAGAGTATGAATAGAGACCAAATAAAAAGGGTGTACACCAGGGAGTTGGTGGGTCCAACTCCGGCTTAGTGGGTCTAAGCCAGCAGGTCCGGGTGGGTCCCGACCTAAGAAAAGAGAAGGTCCGCGACTTTCCACTGCACAGCAGTTCCGAGTTGGTGGGTCCAACTCTGACTTGATGAGTCCAAGTCTGTGAATACACTGGGTGCAGTTCTGAGTTGGTGGGTCCAAGTCCGTGTGTAGCGCGCTGGGGTGGTTCTACCTGGTTTTGTTGAAGTACTTCACTGTCTTTGTTGTCATCTGTATGTGTTCAATGTGTGTGAAGTATTGCCTACGAAACATTAAAGCAGCATTATAAAGGGTTAAACAAAGTATCCTAAAACTACAGTGGTGCACAAGTGCATATAAAGATAAAAAAAAAAAATGTACTGATACAACAATTGATATTTCAGTTAAAATACAATTGTAGGTGTGTGTTATACTGTCTGTCTTTTTCGCAACAAAGATCTTGCTTGAATTTGCGTGGAGGGTGTACTTATCCAAAATACTGGTTTTAATAGTATTAAAAAAGTAAGTAGACCATTGGGTGCAGGTTCGAACGGGAAAAGATAAGCACAATGGGGCAGGGTCATAGTATCCATAGTTTTGTACCAGATCCTGCTTATAATCCAAATGGTGACACTGAATTCGAGAAACAAATGAGAGAACACAATAATGGCAAACCCTTAGGATCTAGTGGGTTAAAGAAAAGTTGCAGGGAGAGTGTAGAGAGTGAGACAGGAATGTCGTTTAAAAAAAGAGTGCAGAAAGTGGTATAAAACGACGCATGGGTTATGGCCAAAAGAGGGCTCATTAGATCCAACAGTGTTGCAGAAAACTAAAGAACTATTATGGCAAAAACAAAATACAGGATGTATAAGAAAAAAGCTGTATTTAGATAAGTTTAGAGACTGGGAAGGAGTTGTGGAAAAGAAAGCATTAGAAGTGGCGAAGAAGCGTGTAACTGACCTCACCGTCAAGTTAAAAGCAGAGAAAGCAAAGAGTGAAGCTCAGGCTGCTGTTCTGACAATGTCTGCACAAGCGCTTTCCACAGAGGCGCCTCGCAGAACGAAGAAAAAGGAGATTCCATTGTACCCCAGGCTCGAGACTCCGCCTCCATACAATCCAGATGGAAGTGCAGTGGGAGGTGCTCAAGGCGATGCCAGTGCCCCCAGCTCTGAGCCAGAAGATGAGACAAAGGAGTCCACGCCCTCCAGGAGAAGCTACGCCCTCAAGGAAGAGCAACAGCCTCAACCTCTTACACCCAGACACACATGCAGTGGGACACGCCTAGACGGCCCAAACCAAGCGCCGGTAGGTGCAATTCCCCTTGTTCAGATGCCTGACCCCTGGGGTCATGATGATCAAGGCAACCCTCGAGTGGTGTTGGTCCAGCGGAACTAGGACATACAAAAGCTTCTAGATGTGGCCAACAGCCTCCCTGACCCGAGGGGGGGGACCCGGTTCTGGGCTGCTGTCAAGGGGGCGATGGAGGAAACAGGGGTCAGTATGTCGCACTAACCTGGTGCCCTGCCGCAGACCCCATGCTGACGCTCTCTGTTAATCATCGCAAAGTGTCATTCCTGGTGGACACAGGGGCTACACGATCCACATTGAGAGCGACGGAGGCACCAGGGGCCCCCAACCAATGGACAGGTTGTGAAGGTCATTGGAGCTGCAGGCTTCGCACAGTTCCTAGCAGAGACACAGCCTCTTACTGCTAAGACGAGGATGAGGAATGGAAGAAGGACTTCATCGCTATAAGTCCTTCATGTGAGGAGATCCTGGTCAACAATTTGTATCGTAGCGACCGGCTGACAGCTGCATCAGTCCTTCTGTCAGAAGAACAACAAGAGTGGTACAAAGGGGGATCGGTTCCGCATCTGTCGCTGGGACAAACTTTTCCTGTATAGTCATATCGATACATTATTCACCTGTTAATTCACCAATTTTGCCAGTAAAGAAAGCAGACGAGTCTTGGCGATTCGTGCAGGACCTAAGGGGGGTTAATGCAGCTATACACCCCCGCGCTCCCATTGTGCCAAACCCTGCTACCATTTTATCATCAATACCTGCAAATGCCAAATGGTTTTCAGTGGTTGATCTTGCTAATCCATTTTTCCTCTATTCCAGTGCACCCGGACTCGCAGTACCGGTTTGCCTATACGTTTAGAGGTACGAGATGGACATGGACGGTGATGCCACAGGGCTACACTGAGCCCCAAGTGTGTATGGGCAGGAGGTAGGAAAAAATCTTGAATTGTTTGTAGCGCCAAAAGGCAGCAAGTTGGTGCAGTATGTTGATGATCTGCTGCTGTGCTCGAGAACTAAAGAAGATTGTGATACTGACACAAGAGCTCTGTTAACATTCCTGGCCGAAAATGGTCACAAGGCCTCTAAAGCAAAACTCCAGCTGGTGCGTCAACAGGTACAGTACCTCGGACATGTCCTTTCCCCTTCGGGTCGCTCCCTCGGGGCTAAAAGAATAGAAGCTATTCTCCAGGCACCAAAGCCTGTGACTAAACGACAGTTACTGTCATTGATGGGCATGATTGGCTATTGTCGCAACATAGTTTTACTCTTGGAAGATTTTGCTACTTTTAATGCACATAAGCAATGTTACTTGCGTTGTTGTTTGGTCTTTTAAAAGTTTGTAACTTTTAAGAGTTACACTTTTATTCCAGCTATGATTAGTGTATACACATGACAAAGACATGATTGTAAAGACACAAACATATATTTTTGAATGCTGTCTTTTACAGATAATGGTTGCGAAGTTATTAATACAAAATAAGAGGATAACTTTCTGTAAATGATTGTAAACATTATGCATTTCTCTAACTGCTGTAGAGTGGGCTGTGATTGTCATACATAGAGAATTGAGATGGAATTTATTATAAAGCTTCAAATATATA
>CM030890.1:13781296-13811483 GCA_018136845.1 Heterotis niloticus | reverse complement strand
TTCTGAGACAGTGACATATTTAGAAGACTAAAAAGTATGAATTTCTAGTTTTTCTAGTTTATTTATTGGCTTTGGGAATTTGGTGTAATTGAGAATTATGTGAACTAAGGTAGAAAGGTAGCAGGTCACATGGTAACTAACAGGTTTGGTGGCTGATGTAGGAGGAGAGGGAAAACTGGGTGTTGCTGTTCGCATGTACAAATGCATAATGTACTTATTGTCTGCTTTGTACTTCATTGCACGTTGCTTGCATCATTTCTTTTTAAAACTTGACAGATGGCATTACTGAAAGTCATGCTATCACATTGTCACGGCAAGCCACATCGCCGGGTGTTGGTGGAGGAAGTAATCGCGTAACAGGCAGCTGAACAGGCAACCAGGAGAGTTTTAATGATAACCAAGGGGTGCTGGAACCTCAGAAGGCAGCGTCGCAGCAGGCGAGGCTGACAAGCACCAACAAATACAAAGGTCTCCAAATTAGAACACATCAAACCACAAACCAATAACAGACCCAAATAACCAAATAAAAACCAAGACCAGAGTACCGGTAAAGGCCTGGGAGGGTCTTTTTAAAGTGTTCGCAATTAATTGCGCCACCTGCAGGCACTCAGTCCAGGGGGCGGGGCAGCGAGCACTCGCGGGCATGAGACACATTGAATAGTGACTATTTATACTACGTTCACCAATGAAATGTTTTACTTTTGACTTCAAAAGTGTTTATAGTTAACTAACAGAAAACATAAACAAAAAATTATTTACATTTTAAAGTCATTTTAATAAAACATTAATAATGTTTTTTTTCTCGATTATGAACAAAATGTCTTGTAGGGCAGGCTCACTTTTTGGTTTTTTCATTATATTTGAAGAAACCATTCGAAAATGGCTTTGGAAAGAATGAACAAGGAGATGACAAAGAGACACACACTGGAGGAAGAGGTACTGAAGGAGAAGAAAGGATATTAAAGTAGATGGGGACTGAATGACAGACATTGGCATAAGACGGCATATACACATTATAGGTACTCTTCTTCTTTTTCTTTCGGCTGCCTTTGTTAGGGGTTGCCACACTGGATCAATTGTTTCCACTTCTTCCTGTCCTCTGCATCTTTCTCCGTCACACCCACCACCTGCATGTCCTTTTTAACCACATCCATAAATGTCCTCTTAGGCCTTCCTCTCTTCCTCTTGCCTGGCAGCTCCATCCCTAGCATCCTTCTTCTGATATACCCAGAATCTCTCCTCTGCACATGCCCAAACCAACGCAGTCTCTCTGACTTTGTCTCCAAACCGTCTAACCTGTGCTGACCCTCTAATATACTCATTTCTAATCCTGTCCATCCTCGTCACACCCAATGCAATTCTTAACATCTTTAACTCTGCCACCGCCAGCTCTGCCTCCTGTCTTGGTTGCTCAATGCCAGTCTCCAACCCATAAAGCATAGCTGGTCTCACTACCATCTTATAGACCTTCCCTTTCACTCTTGCTGGTACCCTTCTATCACAAATCACTCCTGACACTCTTCTCCACCCACTCCACCCTGCCTGCCTGCACTCTCTTCTTCACCTCTCTTCCACACTCCCCATTACTCTGGACTGTTGATCCCAAGTATTTAAATTCACCCACCTTCGCCAACTGTACTCCCTGCATCCTCACCACTCCTCTGTCCTCTCTCTCATTTATACACATGTATTCTGTCTTAGTCTTGCTAACCTTCATTCCTCTTCTCTCTAGAGCATATCACCACCTCTCCAGGGTCTCCTCAACCTGCTCCCTACTCTCACTACAGATCGCATTGTCATCCGCAAACATCATAGTCCATGGTGCCTCCTGTCTGATCTCATCTGTCAACCTGTCCATTACCATTGCAAACAAGAAAGGACTCAAAGCTGATCCTTGATGTAATCCTACCCCCACCTTGAAAGCATCCGTCACTCCTACCACAGACCTCATCGCTGTCACACTGTCCTTGTACATATCCTGTACCACTCTTACATACTTCTCTAGCACACCCAACTTCCTCATACAATACCACAGCTCCTCTCTAGGTATCCTGTCATGTGCTTTCTCTAAGTCCACGAAGACACAATGCAACTCCTTCTTACCTTCTCGGTACCTCTCCATCAACACCCTCAGAGCAAACATCGCATCTGTAGTACTCCTTCTTGGCATGAAGCCATACTGCTACTCACTAATCATCACCTCCCTTCTTAACCTAGCTTCCACTACTTTCCCATAACTTCATGGTGTGGCTGATCAGTTTTATCCCTCTGTAGTTACTACAGCTCTCTGTAGTTACTACAGCTCTGCACATCACCCTTATTCTTAAAAATTGGTACCAGTACACTTCTTCTCCACTCCTCAGGCATCGTCTCACTTTCCAAGATTACATTAAACAATCTGGTTAAAAACTCCACTGCCATCTCTCCTAAACACTTCCATGCTTCCACAGGTATGCCATCTGGACCAACAGCCTTTCCATTCTTCGTCCTCTTCATAGCTGTCCTAACGTCCTCCTTGCTAATCCATTGCACTCCCCTATTCATAATCCCTACATCATCCAACCTTCTCTCTCTCTCATTCTCTTCATTCATCAGCCCCTCAAAGTACTCTTTCCATCTGCTCAACACACTCTCCTCGCTTGTGAGTACATTTCCATCGCTATCCTTTATCACCCTAACCTGCTGCACATCTTTCCCAGCTCAGTCCCTCTGCCTAGCCAATCGGTACAGGTCCTTTTCTCCCTCCTTAGTATCCAACCTCTTATACAATTCACCATACGCCTTTTATTTAGCCTTTGCCACCTCTCTCTTTGCCCTATGCCTCATCTCCTTGTACTTCTGTCTACATTTTTCATCTCTCTGTCTGTCCCACTTCGCCAGCCTCTTCCTCTGTATACTCTCCTGTACTTCTTCATTCCACCACCAGGTTTCCTTGTCCTCCTTCCTCTGTCCCGATGCCACACCCAGCACCTCTCTAGTTGTCTCCCTTATTGCTTCTGCTGTAGATGTCCAGCTCACTGGTAACTTTTCACTGCCACCCAGTGCCTGTCTTAATTCCTCCCTGAACTCCACCTTATAGTTTTCCTTTTTCAACTTAGGTTGAACTGTGTATATCTTGTGGGAAATTTGCCTTCTGGTCTGGTGTATCTTTCGTCCTCTTTTCCTTCGGCCTCTTCTCCTTCTTCGGCTAACAGTAGCCCGATTTCCGCCAGCACCCTGTCGGCTAGCAGTGCTGGTGGCGGTCGTTGTTAACCTGGGGCTCGACTGATCCATTATGGAAATTTGTATTTTTGTCCGCATAATTGGTTTGGCAAATTTTTACGCCAGATGTCCTTCCTGACGCAACCCTCTCCATTTATCCGGGCTTGGGACTGGCACGAAGAAATACACTAGTTTGTGCATTCCCTTGTGGCTGGATTACACATTATAGGTACTAAGATATCAAAATAGCAAGTGATATTCAGATATGGTAGCTTATAAAGAAAAGGAAAATAAATGTAAAACTTATCAATAGACATAAATGAGCAGGCAAAATGGTGGAAGAGGGATTGGCTTCTCGGCCATAATGTTGGAGGCCACACCTCCTTGGCTCCCTTATTACAGTCCCGGAAAGGATCAGATCCCAGCCTCCCTCCTGCACCGCTTCTTCCTGACCGGTCCTCTGTCTGGACCACCAGGAGATGCCAGTTGTGTCCTGTCACTCCTGGCCTCTTCTGGACTGCCCGTCACCTTCACTTCTGATGTCATCCTCGGCTGCCCCAATGTTCCCATCTCAGGCACCAGTCTGCTGAATCCCTCCAGCACCGCACTGTCTTGCATTGCCCCGGAGTACATCAGCCTCCTCAACAAACAGGGAACCGCACCTTTGCACACTTAAATTCCTCTGTCAAGCTAGAGAGCGACAGCTGCAGAACTCCTTTCCCATACAGAGCCACATTGCTTAGACACCGAGGAACCCCCAGCCACTTTCTAATGTAGGAGCTAATCAGCCTGTCCAGCTTCTCCACCTTTGTGGCTGATACCTCATACATAGTTAGTGGCCACATCACCCTTGGGAACAGGCCAAACTGTAAGCACCAGAACTTTAGTTTACCTGGCAGCCCTGAGTTCTCTATCTTCTGTAACCCATCTACTACACTTTCCTTAAGTTAAAAAAGTCAAAAGAGTCAAAAGAGTTTATTTGTCACGTACATGGTTACTGAGTATACCATGTAGTGAAATGTGCTCTGATTCAGGATAGCAGACTGTGCATAAAAATTTACAATGAGTAAAACAAGCAAACAACGAAACACCAAGAAGACAAGAAACAAACAGCAAATAGATAAGTAAATAAATAAATACATAAATAAATACATAAATAAATAAATAAATAAATAAATAAATAAATAAAACAGTAAATAAACCTTAAGGTGCACTGGAAGGACAGTGACAGTGACAGTGAGGGGAGTGGTCAGAGAATATTGTAGACCCTGGTTTGTGAGGATTGTGATGGCATGTCCAGGTTCAGAAGTCTTATGGCCTGTGGATAGAAGCTCCTCCTGAGCTTCTCCGTTCTGGCCATAATGCTTCTGAATCGTTTGCCTGATTTCAGCAAGATGAATAGATGGTTGCTGGGATGAGACAAGTCACCAATGATCCTAGTTGCTCTGGTCTTGCATCTCCTGGTGTAGATGTCCTGTAGGGATAGCAGATCAGATCTGGTGCAGCATTCTGGTGCCCAGATCACTCTCTGCAGTGCCTTGATGTCGCGAACACAGCTATTCCCAAACCAGGAGATGATGTTCTGAGTCAGAACAGTTTGTACAGCACCAGAGTAGAACGTTTTAAGGATCGCCGGGGAGACCTGTAGCTTCCTCAGCTGCCTGAAGTGGTAGAGCCTCTGCTTTGCTCTACTAGCCTGAGCTCGGATGCGTACAGTCCATGTCAAGTCCTCAGTGACATGAACGCCCAGGTATTTGAAGCTGCTCACCCTCTCCACTGCAGTCCCGTTGATTTTAAGGGGGGTGTAGGACCGCTGCTGTCGCCTACCAAAGTCCACCACCATCTCTTTAGTTTTGCCAACATTCAGTTGGAGGCAGTGCTCCTGGCACCATGATGCCAAGTTCTCCACCTCCTCCAAGTATGCTGTCTCATCGTTGTTGGAGATGAGGCCCAGCACTACCGTGTTGTCAGCAAAGCTGCTCCACCTGATCCACATCAGTTAGCTCCCTAGTGTACCACCTCCCTAAACTCTTTACCGGCTTCTCTAACACTGATGGGATCTCTTCACTATCCACCAGAATACTAACTTTCTCTACCTTCCCTTTAACCAGTGAGATGGTCCGGTACTTTGCTGGTTTAATCCTCAAACCAGCCCACTTCAGGTTCTCGTCCAGCTTTCCTAACAGCCGCCTTGCACAAGCCGCTGTTGTTGTCACCAGCGTCATGTCATCCATATATGCCCTAACTGGGGGGAGACGGAGTCCATCTGGCCGTCTTTCTCCACCTACTACCCAACTGGATGCCCTAATTACTACTTCCAACGCCATAGTAAATGTTAGTGGGGAAATGGTGCAGCCTGCCGTGATCCCCATTCCCAGCCTCTGCCAGGTTGTTGTACCCCAGATAAGACTGTGTGACACAGAGCCAAAGGCATTTGCTAGGTCCAAGAACACCACATGCAAGTCCCTTTTCTCCCGCTTGGCTTCCTGAATCTGATGCCAGATCACACTAGTATGTTCTAAGCATCCCGAGAAACCTGGGACCCCCGCCTTCTGGACTGTTGTATCGATCAGCTTATTTTTCAATAAGTAATCTGACAGCCTCTGTGCCACCATGCTAAAGAATATCTTACCTTCTACATTTAACAGACATATTGGCCTAAACTGCCCTATCTCTATAGATACCCTCTCTTTTGGTAAAAATAATCCCCCTGCCCTACGCCAGGCCTTTGGAATAACCTGCTTCTTCCACACTATCCTAAACAACCTCCACAAAAACCTAAGTACATCCGGCGCACTTTTATATACCCGGTAGGGGACCCCATTCAGCCCTGGGGCGGATGAGGCCTTTGCATCCCTTACCACATCCTGCACCTCACTCCACTTCAGTGGACTAACATCAAACTCGCAATCTATTTTTCCCAATGGTGGCATATCTAATGGGAGGTCCCTCTCCCCAACCTCCCCTGCGCTTGAATAAGTACCCTCTAAGTACCTCTCCAACTCCTGTCTAGACACCTCTAGTTTTCCCTTCCTCTCTTGACTAAACAACCCCTTCACGAACCTAAATGGATCTCTATAAAAACCAGCCCTCACCCTCTCTTTCTTCTTCCTCTTCCTGTACGTTTGTGCAATGCCTGTTGTCAAGCACAACCATCTCCCATGCCTGCCCCTTCCTCCTCTGCGCCAGGGGTTCTCCTGATATCCTGCGAGCTGTGGTTTGCAACCGGTTGCTGGACTTCAGTCAACTTATTTGACTGACTTCTTGGGAAGTATTGATCAATGCGACCCCCCTGCGTTCCTTTGCGCAGGAATTTCTTCCTGCCTTGGTGTATCCTGAGGCCCCAAGGTGTAGTTGTCCTCTGCCACCCACAGCAACACACCTGCAATTTTTTACCCTCCTGTAACCCTCTGACCCCCCTTACTGCACCAGCCCCACTCGTTGTTGCTTTCGTTCCAGGGTCCTTAACCGTGTTATCTACCTCTGAGTCATCTTCCACCCCTGCTCTTGCAGACTCACAGGGTATCCATGTATTAATCACATTAGTAGCTTCCATTGGGTGCAGCGCAGCTGCTTGCAGTCTGCACTGCTGCTGCCATGGGGTGCTAACCCCTCCCAGCCCCGGTGGGGTCTATTCCCCCTGTCAACTGTCTCTCCATGCCGTCACCAGGTCTTTCCCTAGTTGTCAGCTGTCCTTTTCACAGCAGTCACTAGCCAGGCTAGCTACCAGGTTTGTATCAAACACAGAGTGCCAAAAAAATGAGCTTGGTTTATAAAGGGGATCCCTTTACCCATCTAATCCCGTCATAACCCCCATGGCAATCCCACAGCACGCCTACAAAGCCGCTATACAATGGCTAACCTATCAAAACTAGCGCCAACAAACTGTAACTCCAAACATGGTATGGCACAGCAATGGCACGGTATCTCATTGGGGTTATCAAGTGGGCACCTTCCTTCATCGGTGTTTTATTGAGTTAGGCCCACGACACCTTCAGAAGGCTCAACCGTGGCTCAGACATCCCGGAGCTGCTTCCCTCCACTACTGCGTGCACCACTGCATCATCCCACCGCTCCTCACATTACCTACCCTTTGCCTTAGCATCCTTACACTCACCGCTCTTTCTACCTGCCGTCTGAAAGGAAGAAGCCCCTCACCACCTACTTTACCTTTATCGCGCTTCGCACCAACTAACCACACCAACACCGCCTGCTAACAGCTAACCGCCATCACAACTACGCGCTAACACTTTACCGGCACCCACCTGCTCACCGCTTCGCCGCCCCGCTATAGTATAGTATCACCAAATATAATCCATCTGCAATGTGAGTTCAGAATTTCAAAAGTCAGCAGAACTTGGTTTTAAGAACATTAAAGTTTGGGTTCCATTTGTAAAAAAAGATGCAACTTGAGCTCCACTGCAAAATTCCCAGCAGGGCAAACTTGGCCTAATTAGCTGGCTTAGGCTAATGTGATTTACACAGGTAATATGTGCATAAACAAATGGAAAAGAAATACTTGCCAAAGTCCTACTCCAGTTTAGCTTTCATGTGCATTATTTGCATAGTTGCCTCACTGACATACCAGAAAGGAACATGAAGTGCAATTCCAAGGATCAACAAAGTAACAGTAGGCAGACGTGCCTTTGACTACATGGCTTCTAAACTTTGGAATAGCCTGCCAGATGAATCACATTCTGCCACCTCTTTACCTCTCTTTAAATCTAGGTTAAAAACTTACTTTTTTGATGTAGCATATCATGAATGATAACCGATGCCTGTTCTCAAGCCCCCTGAGTATGTACCTTGCCTAATGCCCGATCTGTTTTCTGAGCCGTTTGTGCTGGAGGTCGCCTCACAGTGTCTGCTGCCCCAGAGGACTGAAAATACCAGGGTGGATGGGAAACAGGAACGGAATCTATGTAGGAGACAGGCAGAAAGCTGAACAACCCGATCTCATCGAATCAGACGCTGCAGGCGCTTGTGGCCGTGCCTCGCTGCGAACTGGAACCATAGCATACCTCTTTTGCTACAATGACAAAAAACTACTACTCTTATTAACATTGGTATGAACTGGCTATTAACATTGTATAGAATGCCCAGAAGGGGTGGGCTTCCACTGGCACATGGACCCCCAGAGGTTTATTATTCTCCTAGTCTCTAGTAGAAAGGGATTTTTCATTTTCCTCTCCTGTGTGGCCAGATACCAACTGTACATGAATACTACCCTTGACATGTCTGTTCAGTACTCTGTGTCACTGCAGTGAGAAGAGTGCTATATAAAAATAAAATTTAATTTAACCTGGGGGATATGGTACCAGTGTTTTGGCATCCCGTGCACTGTAATTCTTTGTTACAAAAAGCTGAAGACAAGTGTCTCACTGTTAAAACCTATGGTGTCATATAAAAGGGATAACAATGAGTCTTCTTCCCCACTGTCAAACAAAACAAAGAATTTTTGCTTCAAGTGTGATGGTCTGACTTACGATTTTTTGACTTCACAAGGGTGCGATAGCGATATGCATTCACTAGAAAAAATACTTTGAATTTTCATTTTTTTTCCCTGCGCAAACAGTATGTGGCGTGATACTCTCGTGATGCTGGACAGCAGCAGCGATCCACATATCTCAGTCTGTCACACGGTTGCTAGTGTATACAACTGATACGCTACAGTTTTCTGTGTTGCCAGGGTTTTTTTTTGGATAAAACCCCCATATCTTCTGGTGAGAAGAGGAAGGTAATTACTTTTGAGGAAAAACTCAAGATAACTGCCCAGCAGCAAGCCCATAATAACTTTCAAGGTAGATTATAACATGGGTTGGTGGAAGGAGTCACAAAACAACACAGTAATAATTTTAAGTTTTGTTAAACTCTTTACTGAGTGTTGTTTTTAATAAAGTGTGTTGCTGGGAGTTAGCATTAAACATTAGCAATTGCCAGAATTCAGAATAAACAAAATACAAGGTCTTAGCAAAACAATGGTTGCAGGGAAGTGGAAACAGAACTGACAGGAAGTCTGGGTAGGGACTAAATCCCATCCATGATTGGTTCCTATTCCAATCAGTTATCCAATCAGTATGAAGGTGGGGTTGGGGTGGTGGCAGAGAGACCACTTAAGTTCCATTGCTGAAGCAGGTGTGACAGTCAGTTGGGTGAATTAAATGCATTTGCGACTTCGAATGGGTTTATTGGAAAGGAACCCTGTCTCAAGTCAGAGATCAAATTATAGAATTGCTGATATATTTAGCTTTATGTTTCAGTAAAACTGGAAGAAAATGATGTAAAAGTGTAATGATTTGTATTTTAATTTGTTTCTGCAAGACAGGAAATGGCAGCTAGTCTTAATTAGCGTCACCTGCTGACTAGGCACACCTGAGCTCAATCACCTACCCCTGTAATCCTATAAAAAGGCTGTCTGAAGGGTTTAAGTTGTAGTGATTTATGTTTTTGTGTTTGGCTGTTTCTTTACCATTGAACTTCACGTAAGTCATTTATGCCTTTTAAGTACAGTGGTTTCACTTGTTTTGGTGTGTAGTTATATAACAAAATTGAAGTGTCTCTGTTAGTCTCTGGGCTTTTTTTTCATTAAGGTGTCACTGGGTGTTGGGCTCTGTTGATGAGACCTGCAGTTTAGCTTTCCAAGTACCAAATGGGCACTTGGATTGACAACCCATAGGTTGTGACAAAAGCAAAATGCTGAATTGCTACCTATAACTTAACTATATTCTGAACCAGGCCTGCTGTTTCTCATTATGGCCTGTACTTGTTAGACTGTTTTGTCCTGAGGTGCAGTGGTGGCTGTTACAGGCCATAGTAAATGCATGGAAAGGAGTTCTTCCCTTAGGTACACAGCCTTGCCACAGTAATGATTTTGTAAGGGTACATGTCATTTGTTCCACATAGGGTATAGTGGAAGGCTTTGGTTTCCTGTGCTATTTGTGCCATTTAAATATTGGGAATCCATTTTCACCAATTAAAGGAAAAATGGTGATCTCCAGTGCTAAGAGGTATAGTACTACTTAAAGTAGATGGGTATTACTACAAATGTGTACTGTAGAACTATTGGTCAGTGCTGTATACTTTTCACTGTGAAGTGTAACTGCTCATCAGACCTCTGGAAATATCCTTGATTTCAGTATGCAAGTAGATGGAGTCAAAATTAAGCAACTCTATCAATGCATGGGAGGTTAAGGTTATATTGATTGCCTCCTGAAACATTTTGCTCCTTGATCCTGAAACACTTTAAAACATGGGCACACTTAGAGAAATGTTTTTGCCCCAAATTGCTGGCCCTTACAGTTCTAGAGTATTTGATGTTTTAATGCTGTGCATGGTGTTCCTGTGAGCAGACTAGAGTATAGGTAGCCTAAGCCATGTTCAGGTAATTGCCTGTTGTAAACCTTTATTCTGTCTGGAAATATCACTCACTCCTTAGTGACATGTCCAGGTCAGTATCTGTGAAAATACTGCATGATGTAGCTCAATCATTGGTTTTATCCTTGCTATTTTTGTCTGATGCGAGTTGTGATTCAGGGCATAACTCAAAATATGTTCATGTTCCTTTGCACTCTGTGTATTAGTCTAAATTGGTTTCTGGTTGTATGGGAACCTTGCCTGCATTTTTGGGAAATGATTTGGTAGGTGAGGATGTTCTTCTGTCTTAGAAGTCACGGAGTGCCCCAAAGGGGACATGTATGATTCCCTTACCTGAGTATCCTGAAGCTTTGTCTGTGCTGTTACATGGGCTTAGAAGCTCAAGGAACTGGAGAATGAGTTTGGAAGATACATTTGTGTTCTGATGTACTAAACTTGTCTCAAAGCTGTAATTGAGATATCTGGTTGGGACAGTTACACTTATTAAAGCAGATCTTTAGGTTTTTCATGAATTCAGAAGTGAATTGGAAGGTCAACCAGTTGCAAATTTTCTTAAATGGTTGCTGATAAAATACTGGTTGCACTCATCCTCAGCAAGGTAAACTTTCAGCTGTTTACCTGAATGTTGTTGCTCCCATATTCTGACTTTAGCCCATTTGTCTGCTCATTTGGGTATCAGAAACCAGATTGCATCTTGCTCCATTTTCTTTTGATCTGGTATTTCATCTTCTGTTGTGCCATATTGCTATACTTTTCAAGCAGTAGGAAAACCCAATCAAGTAATTTCACTAGCCCCCCCTACATCCAATCCCAGTAATTGATGAACCTTTTTCCCATGTGATAGTGGAATCTGTAGGGCCAGTTCAACTTTAACTACTTGGTATCCTGAATCTATTCCAAAGAGGAATATTGAAAGCAAGTTAATAGTTCAAGCTTGAATTTCTCACCACATTTGGCTTACCAGAAATTGTTCAAACTGGCCAAGGTACTGAATACTTCTGCTTTGTTCAAGCAGGTTTAACAAACTTTTCAAATATCCAGTACTTACCATCCAGAGTCACAAGGTGCCAGAATGTTTTCAAACATTGAAACCATAAGCCCTCAGCATTGATTTGAGTGGGATATCTGTGTTCCTTTAGTGCTTTTTGCCCTATGTGAGACTGAAATGAGTTACTTGGTTATAACTCTACAGAGCTTTTTTTTTTTGGGTGTAGTGTTGAGAACCCTTGAAGCTTCTGAGAACAATGGTTTGAACAGCAACCGGCTAAAACTAATTTGCTGACTTTCCTTTAAAGAAAGCCTGTATACAGCATATGTTTTTACAAGGGATATTAAGACTCAACAATTACTGAAAAAGCACTTTGATCTTAATGCTCAAATGTTTAAGCTAGGTGACAAGGTTTTGGTGTTGCCAGTTCCTGGGCAACACTGTCTGTAAAGCTTCTGTTATCTTTATGTAAAGGAAAAGTTGAGTGACTAGCAGACACCCTTGACAGTGTAAAACAAGGGTGTGTCACTTAAACATACTGTTTTAGCATCAGTTTTGTGGCTTGCAGCCATCAGCTGAGTTTGAGTTGTGGAGTGTCTGATTCTGTCCCTTTGCCTGTGCTGACTCTTAAACCCCATTCAAAGATTTGTCACATACATGGTAACCAGGTATGCCATACAGTGAAATGCTAACTGAATTGACAGAACACTGTGCTGTGTGTGGTTTTGAGGATAGTTGTAGGTTCAAGAGCCTTATGGCCTGTGGATAGAAGCTCTTAAGTCTCTCCATTGTTGCCATAATGATCCTGAATCATTTGCCTGATTTCAGCAGGTTGAACAGATTGCTGGGGTGAGACAGGTCACTAATGATCCTAGTCGCTCTGGTCCTGCATCTACTGGTGTAGATGTCCTGTAGTGATGGCATATCAGATCCGGTGCAGTGTTCCGCTGCCCGGGTCACTCTCTGCAGTGCCTTGATGTCGCGAGCACAGCTATTCCCAAACCAGGAGATGATGTTCTGAGTCAGAACAGATTGTATAGCACCAGAGTAGAATGTTTTAAGGATCAATGGAGAGACCTTCAGCTGTTTGAGGAGGTGGTGCTGCTGCTTTGCTCTACTGGCCTGAGCTTGGATGTGAACAGTCCATGTCAAGTCCTCAGTTAAATGAACGCCCAGGTATTTGAAGCTGCTCACCCTCTCCACTGCAGTCCCATTGACTTTAAGGGGGATGTAGGACCGCTGCTGTCGTCTACCAAAGTCCACCACCATCTCTTTAGTTTTACCTACATTCAAGTGGAGGCAATTATCTTGGCACCATGATGCCAAGTTCTCCACCTCCTCCAAGTATGCTGTCTCATCGTTGTTGATGAGGCCCAGCACCACTGTCATCAGCAAATTTGATGGAGTTGGAAGCGTGCTTGGCCCCACAGTCGTGAGTGTAGAGGGCATAGAGCAGAGGGCTAAGTCCACAACCTTGTGGAGCTCCAGTATGATGATGCCGGAGGTGCGACTACAGATTCTCACCACCGGTGATCTGCCTGTGAGGAAACTGAGAACCCAGGTACATAGGTTGTGGTTCAATCCCAAGTCTTTCAGTTTAGTGAACAGTCTAAGGGGGACAACGGTGTTGAAAGCTGAACTGTAGTCAATGAACAGTAGTCTCACATAGTTCCCCCTGTTTCCTGTCAATGTGACTGAGGGTGGTGTGCAGGACATGGGATATGGCATCATCCGTGGATCTGTTGGGGCGGTAGGCAATAGTCTAACCCCAATTTATAATTATAGATCACTTCTCAACTTAGAAATGTTACTTGTGATTGAACATTACAATCACACTTGTTGACAGTATAGAAGGGAGACTTGGCTGACCTTATGAACCATTTTCCCTCTATTTGGTGACATAGCAGCTCAGACACATCTGGTTCAACATGATATTAGTGGTAAACCCATTAAGCATTTTGTCTAGCCTTTAAAAAGGTGTATCTTTTGAGGCACAAGTTGGCCAAACCAAGTCCATGGAGCTCCCCTTTACTTGTTCCCAAATTGGATGGAAGCTTTAGATTCTATACTAATTACAGGAAGGTAAATTGCCATTCTTGATTCCTGTCCTCTGCCTTGTGCAGGTAAGACGGTCAACAAAACTTACCAAATTACATCTTAAGGGCTATTGGCAAGTACCTTTAACAGAGCATGCAGCAGAAATTTCTGCCTTGGTCACCCTTGATCATGTCCTACAGTACTCCATTATGGCTTTTGGAATTAAAAATGTTCCTTCTAAAGATTTATGAATAATGTGCTTTCTGGGGTTAGGTTTATATAACACACAGTGCCAAATACCAGGAGCTTGGTTTATAAAGGGGATCCTGATGCCCATCTAACCCGTCCTAACCACCCCCCGCACGCTTACAATCCGCTACTCACCGGCTAACTAGCGTCAACCAACCATAATGCCAACCATGGTGTGGCCTAGCAATGGCACGTCATCTCATCGGGGTTATCAAGTGGGCACCTTCGTCGGCGTTTCGTCGAGTTATGCCCACGACACCCTCAGGAGGCTCAACTGTGGCTCAGGCATCCTGGAGCTTCTCCCCTCCATTACCGCACGCACCACTACGCCACCCTGCCGCTTCTCACATTACTGACCCTTTACTTTAGCGTCCTCACCCTCACTGCTCTTTCTACCTGCCGACTCAAAGGAAGAAGCCCCTCGCCACCTACTTTATCACACTTCTCACCAACTACACCGCCTGCTAACAGCTAACCACCATCACACCTATTCGCTAACAACTATATGCCAATACACTAGCCACCATGACACCTACATGCTAATGCTTCGCTGCCCCGCTACCATCCGCGCTGGTCCTCTTATTCCAAATCCAGAGACTTCCTTGCTCTGCAGCCTGTGACAATTCCTTCACCGCCCGTTGCAACCTCCGCCCCCAAATCCCGAGTTCGTGAAGCAAATTTAAAGTAGATCGGGCTATAAACCTACGGCAACCGACTTCAATTGGCCTCACCTTTGCGTTCCAGCCCCGCCCCCCTACTTCCACCGCTAACTCGCTATATCTAAACTTCTTCCTCTCATGAGCATCGTCCACCGATTCTTCCCACGGAACCGTGAGTTCTATAAAGTACACCACCCGTTGGTTTGCTGACCACAGCACTATATCTGGTCTCAAGCTTGTACTAACTATTTCCTGGGGCACCACTAATCTTCCTCCCAGGTCCACCTGCATCTCCCAGTCTCTAGCCCCCCTTACTACACCTAACTCCTTCCTACATCTACTCCTCCCCCCTTCCCTAACAAACTGTACCACTGTACCTTCAACCTCCTGCCCTGAGCCTACCTGCCTCCTCCAATCTTTAATGGCTGCAGCCAGGCACCTTAGCACCTGGTTATGCCTCCATGTAAACCTACTGAGCGCCAAACTAATCTTACAACTTACTAAAATGTGTTTCAGCATCCCAACCTCTGAGCACAGTACACGCAGAGTCCTCACCCCCCCACTGCTTCAGGTTCTGAGGTGATGGCAGCACATCATAAACCGCTCCTAATAGGAGCCTTATTTGATATGCATCCATCTTCCACAGTTACCTCCAGCTCAGCCTCCTCCTCTCCACCCCATCCCAATTTACCCACTGTCCCTGCTTCCCATGAGACTGCCCTGACACACCTCTTTCTTTCTGCCGATGCACCTGGCCTAGCACCAACCTTCTCTCTATCGGGCCTGCCTTGCTCCACATAGGGTCTCCTATCTGGTACCCGAGACCTTCCTGTCCCTGCTGTACCTTCCCGACCAATTCCAGCTGCCTCAAGTCTGCTTTAGCTTCATTTACCGCCTGCCTCACATCCCATTTCCTACCTGTTACTATCCTAGGAACCAAGCCTCTTACAACCTCATCCTTACTACCTGACAGCTGCAATTCTAATCGCACCTTTGCACATTTATATTCCTCTGTTAAGCTTGAGAGCGGCAGCTGCAGGACTCCTTGCCCATACAGAGCCACATTGCTTAGACACCGAGGAACCCCCAGCCACTTTCTAATATAGGAGCTAATCAGCCTCTCCAGCTTCTCCACCTTTGTGACTGATACCTCATACATAGTCAGTGGCCACATTACCCTTGGGAATAGGCCAAACTGCAAGCACCAGAGCTTCAGTTTACCCGGCAGCCCTGAGTTCTCTATCCTCTGTAACCCATCTACAACACTTTCCTTAAGCTGTTCCACCTGATCCACATCAGTCAACTCCCTAGTGTACCACCTCCCTAAACTCTTTACCGGCTTCTCTAATACTGATGGGATCTCCTCACCCTCCATCAGAAAGCTGACTTTCTCTATCTTCCCTTTAACTAGTGAGATGCTCCGGGACTTTGCTGGTTTAATCCTCAAACAAGCCCACTTCAGGTTCTCGTCCAGCTTTCCCAACAGCCGCCTTGCACAGGCCGCTGTTGTCACCAGCGTCATGTCGTCCATGTAAGCCCTAACTGGGGGAAGACGAAGCCCATCTGGCCGTCTTTCTCCACCCACCACCCAACCGGATGCCCTAATCACCAACTCTAACGCCATAGTGAATGCTATCGGGGAAATGGTGCAGTCTGCCATAATCCCCATTCCCAGCCTCTGCCAGGCTGTTGTGTAACCTGCCATGGTAAAACACATCCTAATGTCCCGAAAGTACTCCTTCACCAAGCCAGATATCTGCCTTGGTACTCTAAAAAAGTCAAATGCACTCCAGATAAGACTGTGGCACAGAGCCAAAGGCATTTGCTAGGTCTAAAAACACCACATGCAAGTTCCTTTTCTCCCGCTTGGCTTCCTGAATCTGATGCCAGATCACACTAGTGTGTTCTAAGCATCCCGAGAAACCTGGGACCCCCGCCTTCTGGACTGTTGTATCGATTAGCTTATTTTTCAATAAGTAATCTGACAGCCTCTGTGTCACCACGCTAAAGAAAATCTTACCTTCGACATTTAACAGACATATTGGCCTAAACTGCCCTATCTCTCTAGATACCTTCTTCGGAAGAAATAATCCCCCTGCCCTACGCCAGGCCTTTGGAATAACCTGCTTCTTCCACACTATCCTAAACAGCCTCCACAGAAACCTGAGTACATCCGGCGCACTTTTATAAACCCGGTAGGGGACCCCATTCAGCCCTGGGGCGGATGAGGTCTTTGCATCCCTTACCACCTCCTGCACCTCACTCCACTTCGGTGGACTAACATCTACTTCAGAAACTACGTTTCCCAATGGTGGCATATCTACTGGGAGGCCCCTCTCCCCAACCTCCCCTGCACTTGAATAAGTACACTCTAAATACCTCTCCAATTCCTGTCTGGACATCTTTAGATTTCCCTTCCTCTCTTGACTGAACAACCCCTTCACAAACCTAAATAGATCTCTGTAGAAACCAGCCCTCGCCCTCTTTCTTCCTTCTTAGATATTCTGCCCTCCTAAGTGTTATCAACCTACTTTTAACCTCCTCCTACAACACCTCTATCCCCTGTCTTTCCTCTTCCGTAGCCTTTTTCCATTGCTTTTTCAGCTGCCTCCTCTCCCTTACTAACATCAATTTCCTTTTGTCTCCTTGACTTTCCTCCCTGCTGACACTGCTCCCTTCTAATCTGCTCTATCCCAAACCTGTCCACCCCATATTGGTAAATCACGTCACCCATCTTTTCCAGTTTAACCTGTGCACTCCCTTTCATACCCTCTAACACTCCTACCAGATCTGCACTTATAGTCTGCCATAATACCTTTTCACCTGCCCTAGGCCACCTAACTCTAGGCTTCAACTCACAGCTCTTCTCCTTACCCCTTCGGACCCCATCTACACCGCCATCTCCCATGCCTGCCCCTTCCTCCTCTGCGCCAGAGGTTCTGTTGATATCCTGCAAGCTGTGGTTTTCTACCGGTCGCTGGACTTCATTCCACTTATTTGACTGACTTCTCAAGAAGTACTGATCAATGCGACCCCCCCCCCCTGCGCTCCTTCGCGCAGACATTTCTTCCTTACTTGGTGTACCCTAAGGCCCCGAGCTGTAGTTATCCTCTGCCACCCACAACACACCTGCAATTTTTTATCCTCCTGCAACCCTCTAACCCCCCTTACTGCACCAGCCCCACTCGTTGTTGCTTCCGTTCCAGGGTCTTTAACCATGTCATCTGCCTCTGAGTCATTTTCCACCCTTGCTCTTGCAGACTCACGGGGTATCCATGTCTTAGTCACACTTGTAGCTTTAGTTTGGGTGCAGCGCAGCTGCTTGCAGACTGTGCTGCTGCTGCCATGGGGTGCCAACCTATGCCAGCCCCGGTGGGGTCTATTCCCCCTGTCAGCTGTCTTTCCATGCCGTCACCAGGTCTTTCCCTAGTTGTCAGCTGTCCTTTTCACAGCAGTCACTAGCCAGGTTAATTTGATGGTGTAGACACTTGGTCAGAGCACATTAGCCTTTTAAGAACTAATTGCCTAGCCATAGCTAACCTTACTGTAAACTTGGCTGAAAGTGACTTTGGAAAGGCTTTGGTTACCTATTTGGGTAAAATGGTAAGGGATTTGTGAAGCCTTGCAGATAAGGTGGCTGCTCTGGAAGTTTCCCCCTGCCTACAAAGGAGTTGTGCAGGCTTCTGGACATGGCTGGTTGCTACAGAAGTTTCTGTACAATTTTTGCAACTGTTGTACATTCTCACCAAGTTAACAAGTTCCATTTGTATGGAACAACTTGTGAACATGTGCTCAAGTGTCAAAGCTTTGCTAACCTCTGCACCTGTTAAAAAAATTTCAAGATGGAAATGGATACTAGTGCTGCTGGTTCTGTGCTACTTCAAGAAGGTGAGGATGGTATCAACCAACCTGTTTGCTTCTCTCCTAAGTTCCTGAGAAATCAAGCAATTACTCCACCACTGAGGAGACACTAGCCTTGCTACTTTACACTTTAGTATATATTGGCTCTAGTACACTACCTGACCATAACTCATTAGTTTTTCTTCAAAACATGTAATTCTGACAAGGTGGTCCCTGATTGCACAAAACTAACATCTTTAGACACAAGGTAGTGAAAATGTTGAGGATGCCTAGTGTAGAGGTATGCTTGTACTTATGTTCATAAACCTTCTAGGCTCCCTCTTTTGCAAAGGTGTTACAGGGTCATTATGTTAATGTAATTTTTTCCTGTTACATATGCTGCCTTTTTGGGGCACAAACTTGCATCTGAGGGAAAACACAATGGATGCAATCTCTGCCATCGGAGGACTCCAATTGAAGTCATTCCCTGATTGGAGGATTCAAGTAAAGGAAGAGCTGTCGTCCCCGTCCCCCCCCAGCATGTTGTCTCTGGTGTCATGCCTTCTATATTATTGGGGGGAGACAGTGAATGAGGTGTATGCTTTGAAGAATATGAAATGCTGAAACTTTGCTGGGTCCAGAGAACATCCATCAACGTGATTAACCATTAAGAGCTAAAATGTTTAGCTACACTTAGTGGCTATATTTTATTTAGCCTAAATTAGTGTAATCAGAACTAGGTTTTGTTTTTTGCTTAGGGCCAGGTCACTTGGTACATAACAACCAAGGTAGACTTTAACTAGTTCCTTGATTTCATCAATGCTGGTTTAACTCCTGTACCCCATGCATATTTTTCTTTTCCTAGACTATTGCTTGGTAAACTTCCCATATATAAATAAACCACTCTGGCATAATTGTGCTTGGTTCTCTGTGCTGACCCAGCCTCAACAGTCTAAATGTAGGCCCTCACCCCTAGGGTTGTAACATTTAATGGGGACTTGTCCAGGATGTGAGTTAAGCTTTTGAATGGGGGTGACTTTGCCATTGCACACAGTAAATCTAAACCATATAGACTATGGTCATGTTGCATGCATAGTTATTAGCTATGGGTTTGTGAAAGGCTTTATAGTTGCTAAAACATCTTTCTGAATTTCTCCACCTCTGGAATGCTTTGACAAATGATTTAATAGCTATGGCAGAAACCTACCACTGAAGTTGAGACAAATCCCCATGGATACTGAGGATGTCCATTTGGAGGCTTGCCTAGCACAAATGAATGTTTTAACACCATGGATAATTCTGGGAACAAAACATGACCATTGGAGCACCTGCTATAATAAAACTGGGGGGCAGCACTTGTGCTGAACATGCATGCAAAGGTGCTCCAGACTATAGTGGTAAACAAAAGTAATACTTGCAGATGCACCCTAGGGATGGAACCAGCATCACCCACCCTGTTTGTCACCCTATCTGAATCTGGTCCATTTTATTATATTGGCCACCTGAGTTTTGCTCCCTGATCCTGAAGTGTTATGTTTAGAGAAATGTTTTTTTTTTTTTTGCCCATAATTACTGGCCCTTAGGTTTAGATGTTGTGGATGATGCTCCTGTGAGCAGACAACAACCATGCAAGTGTTTGCTAAGGTGGGGAGGGTCTCTGTGTTTGTGCTGAACAAGCATGTGGAGGCAGTCAGCTATGCAGCTACATCACACTATTGCAGTACTGGTAATCAAGTCATTGCAACATCAGTGTGATGGAGCAGTTGCTGCACTTGGGTAAAATATTACAATTATGTATCTGTGTGCTATGTGAAACTTTTAATATGAAAGACACTAGATTATCCCAGTATGTTATGTAGTTTTCTAAAGGAAATCAAACCCTTGTGGTCACTTTGTGACCAGCTGAGTTGCAAAATTTCAAATGGTTTTACTGAAACATAGTTCTAAAATTAATGTTAGAAAAATGAAGTGTCATGTCACAATATAATTAAGCAGGGAATAGATTCCTAAGCATCATGGCCAGTGTAAATACTCTATAAAATGTGAATGATAAACTAATTTAGTGAGGCATGGATGTTTTCACTAAATGAAATGATTTACATGTGCAAGAATACTTTGTGAAGGTCTGGTTATTTTGTACAACCACATTTGTTCCCCATATAGAAGGGAGACTACAAAGTACAAAAATGGGCCATATTTAAGTAGCTGCTGCTTTTAAGCATTTAGTGTTGGTTGCTGTAATGTCTGTTCCAATACAAAACAGAATTAAACAAATTCCAAAAGACTTGTAAATCTCTCACTTACTGCACTTCAGGGAAATTTACTAAAGGAGTTTTGTAAAAATGACTTTGAAACTTGCTCAGGAAGTCCAAGAATCAAAACTTTCAGCTTGACTGTTTCCCAGGTTTTGAAGGGGTTGGTATTGCAAGAAAATCAAAACACCTTCTGATACAGCAGTCACATTATCTGCTTTTCTGCAAGGCACTACAGTGCTGTGCTACTTGGAACAGCATCCAATAGAGGGTGCTGAATCGCTCCTGAATTTGCACTTGGAGAAACTGGGCAGCATTTACCTAGCACACACAACTGGGTTGCAACCCTTAGTTTAAGTAACTGCTTGACAAAAAAAAACAATCCCATCTGTTTACATTCCCTGATGTAATTTTCTTTTTGTGAATTTGTGTGGACTGTGGGTTTGTCTTGGGTTCACTACTCCATTCCTGACTTCCTTCCCTTTGTTTTCACTTCCCAAAAGCCTCCATTCCAGTCTAATTGGAGTTATGCCATTCTATAAAAGACCCTGCTAGAAGCAGACACAAAGCCTCATTGCTTGCTTTCTCAATTGTTTTGGGGTTTTGCTCAGATTGTTGACCCCTTTGCCTGTGTATAGACCTTGTGATTTGTCTAGCCCTTGAATATGTGTGGTGGGGTACTTTTGACAGTGCAGGGAGTGGCTGGCATTTTGTTTTGCTGTTTTTAGGAAGATGGTGCTGTATGTGGGCTTTTTGTCCTCTGTAGACAAATTGTCTGGCTTTTGCTTTCACTTAAGACCACTTGGCCACTCCTGAGGTTTCACCAGTCTAAATATACTTTAGAAAAACAAATTTTCACTTAAAACCTATTACTATCTTCTATCCCATTCCTCCACTCAATTCCCCTCCTTTTCCCACATTTAGCATCCTGACCCTAGACCACATAATAGAATTTGGGGACTTCTGTTTCCTCATTGTGTTGGCTTTTTTTTTTTTTGTACTACAGCTAAGTTTGATTTGGGGTTCTGGCTCCTTTTGAAGTCTTGGATGATTATTGGAAGAAGGATCTGTCTACCACAGGCTTTTACAATGTTTCTATTCCTCACTGCACACAAAATAGGAAATCAGGAATGTGATGCATTGACAAATCTTGCCTATTGGGGTGAATTCCTTAGCCATTGCACTTCAGCCAGGCTGAGACAGTGGGGAAGGAGGCCTCTGGTGCACTTGACCTTCAGCAACACATACATCCTGTTGGGCCTCAAACTCTTGGTGATAACTCTGATTCTGACTTGGTGGTGATATGGTAGGAATATCAAAACATGCTTTTGCATTTGCATACCTTAGAAGCTGACTGGTTAGAAGTTGACTTCATTACAGAAGTTGATGCATATTGCTTTGGTGCCTGTATAGGTGAACATTGCTTATTTTCCTGTTCAAGTGTATTGCAATGACCTAAATACTTGTGGTCTTTGCTGCTGCAGCGTAAACTTGTTGGGAGAGCTCAATAGGTTTTGCTTAGCTCTTACACTGGAACAGAACATTGACTACAATTGTGTGAAGGCTGTGGTTTTCCATGCTTATGAGTTGACCCCCAGAAGCTTAGACAAAAAATTAAGTCAAAACACCCAGCCACTCAATCTGAGTTTGCATGTGACAAATCACAATCAAGTGGTGTTTGGCTAGTAATGTTTTGGCTTTTGAGGGGCTGAGCTTATTTTGTTGCAAGAGTTCAAGAGCGGTTTGCCTGACCGTATGGTTGTGTATGTGAATGACCAAAAGGTTGTGCCACTATCCCCTGTGATGCTTGCTGAGGAGTTTGCATTAACACATAAAACCATTTTTGTCCAATGCATCTATTTGTAGTACTAGTTCCAAGAGTAGCCCTATTTCTCTGGCTTCTGCTCAACCTGCTCTTTCTATGGACCCTTAATTGTTTTTATTGTCATGGGTCTATTCATTTTTTGTCCAGCCTTGCAATGCAAGGAGTCACAGTTGAAGGCTAGGAAAGTGGTCTCCATGTCTTAGTTCCTAAGGCTATGGAACCCTCATTCCAGCCCTCTGTTTTCTTCTGTCTTTCTGAAACATCAATCCTGCTTGCTGTTACCATATTACATGATACTGGTTCTGCTTAGTTAATTTTGGAAAGTGTTACCCTTTTCCAATGAGACATATTCCAGTAGTGGTGATCTTATGCAGGGGTTAGCGCTTGATGTGAATGTTCCTCTTATATTTAGATTCTGAGTTTGTATCTGGTTGTGTTAAGGTTGCTGTTTGTGCCAGTTACCTGCTGATGTTTTGTTCACTTTGGGTAATGATATGGCTGAGGCAAAAACATGTCCCCTTTCTCTTGTCATTCAGAACCAGCATCAGAAGGCACTAATTGTATTGCACATGATGTTTTCCCTGCATTTGTGTTGACCTGGGCACAGGCACTCAAGTTCAACAATATGATTCCTTTGATACATTTAGTTTACTTGGACTGTGGTCTTTTGGCTGCTCCCATTAGGGGTCACCACAGCGGATCAAATGCTTCCACTTCCTGTTCTCCATCTCTCTCCATCACCCCCACCACTTGCATATCCTCCTTCACCACATCCATAAATCTCCTCTTGGGCCTTCCTCTTGCCTGGCAGCTCCATCCCTAGCATCTTTCTCCCAATACATCCAGAATCTCTCCTCTGCACATGTCCAAACTAACGCAATCTTGCCTCTCGTAGACTTTCCCTTTCATTCTTGCTGGTAACCTTCGGTCACAAATCACTCCTGATACTCTTCTCCACCCTGCCTGCACGCTCTTCTTTACCTCTTCCACACTCCCCATTATTCTGGACTGTTGATCCCAAGTATTTAAATTCACCACCTTTGCCAACTCTATTCCTTGCATCCTCACCATTCTTCTGTCCTCCCTCTCATTTATGAACATGTATTCTGTCATTGTCCTACTGACCTTCATTCTTCTCTCTAGAGCATATCACCTCTCCAGGGTCTCAACCTGCTCCCTACTCTCACTACAGATCACAATGTCATCTGCAAACATAGTCCACGGTGACTCCTGTCTGATCTCATGTGTCAACCTGTCCATTACCATTGCAAACAAGAAAGGGCTCAAAGCTGATCCTTCATGTAATCCTACCTCATCACTGTGACACTGTCCTTGTACATATCCTAAACCACTCTTCTCTGGCACACCTGACTTACTCGTACAATACTCTAGGTACCCTGTCATATGCTTTCTCCAAGTCCATGAAGACACAATGCAACTCCTTCTTACCTTGGTATTTCTCCAACACCCTCAGAGCAAACATCGCATCTATAGTGCTCCTTGGCATGAAGCCATACTGCTGCTCACTAATCGTCACCTCCCTTCTTAACCTAGCTTCCACTACTCTTTCCCATAACTTCATGCTGTGGCTGATCAATTTTATCTCTGTAGTTACTACAGCTCTGCACATCATCCTTATTCTTAAAAATTGGTACCAGTACACTTCTCCACTCCCCAGGCATAGTCTCACTTTCCAAGATTCCATTAAACAATCTGGTTAACTCCACTGCCATGTTGCCTAAACACTTCCATGCTTCCACAGGTATGTCATCTGGGCCAACAGCCTTTCCATTCTTCCTCTTCATAGCAGTCCTAACTTCCTCCTTGCTACTCCATTGCACTCCCCTATTCATAATTCCTACATCATCCAATCTTCTCTCTCATTCTTCATCAACCCCTCAAAGTACTCTGTCCATCTGCTCAACACACTCCTTGCTTGTGAGTAGATTTCCATCATCCTTTATCACCCTAACCTGCTGCACATCTTTCCCAGCTCGGTCCCTCTGCCTAGCTAATCGGTACAGGTTTTTTCTCCCTCAGTGTCCAATCTCTTATACAATTCACCATATGCCTTTTCTTTAGCCTTTGCCACCTGTCTTTGCTGTACTCCTGTCTACATTCTTCATCTGTCTATCCCTCTTTGCCAGCCTCTTCCTCTGTATACTCATGTACTTCCTCATTCCACCACTAGGTTTCCTTCTCCTTCCTCTGTCCAGATGCCACACCAAGCACCTTTCTAGCTGTCTCCCTTACCACTTCTGCTGTAGATGTCCAGCTCACTGGTAACTTTTCACTGCCACCCAGTGCCTGTCTTCCTCCCTGAACTCCACCTTACTGTTTTCCTTTTTCAACTTCCACCATTTGATTCTTGGTTCTGCCCTCTTTTTGATCTCCAAAGTCATCCTACAAACCACCATCCTATGCTGCCTAACTACACTTTCCCCTGCCACCACTTTACAGTCTCCTTCAGTCTGGCCCTCCTGCACAAGATATAGTCCACCTGTGTGAATCTTCCTCCACTCTTGTACGTCACCCTGTGTTCCTCCCTCTTCTTAAAATACATGTTTATCACAGCCATGTCCATCCTTTTTGCAAAATCCACAATCATCTGACCTGTGTTCTCCTTGACACCAATACCTACCCATCTCCTGTTTCTTTCCCCAACATGCCCATTGAAATTCACTCCAATCACTGCTCTCTCCCTCAGGTACACTCTTCACCACTTCATCCATATCACTCCAGAATTCTTCTTTTTCATCCATCTCACACCCAACTTGCAGGGCATATGCACTAACAACATTCATCATCACACCATCAATTTCCAGTTTCATAACCATCACTTTCAGACACTCTCTTCACCTCCAATACACTCTTGACATACTGTTCCTTCAGGATAATCCCTACCCTGTTTCTCCTCCCTTCCACACCATGGTAAAACAGTTTAAACCCTTGTCCAATGCACCTAGCCTGACACTCCTTCCATTTGGTCTTTTGCACACACAATATATCAACCTTTCCATCATATCAGCAAGCTCTCTCCATTTACCAGTCATACTAATATTCAAAGTTCCTATTCTCACATCTACTCTTAACCTTCCTCTGGACATGCCTTCCTCCTCTATTCCTCTTTTGGCCAGCAGTAGCCCAATTTCCGCCTGCACCCTGTTGGCTAGCAGTGCTGGTGGCAGTCAACCCGGGCCTTGATCGATCCGGTGTGGAAACTTCTATTTTTGTCTGCATATTTGGTTTGGCAACTTTTATGCTGGGTCACCTTCCTGACACAACCTTCATTTCCAGGCTTGGGACCGACAAAGAAATGCACTAGCTTGTGCATCCATTGCAGCTGGATTCACGTGGACTGTGGTAATACAGCTTATTCACAGAATCTGACAAATCATTCTGATGTCTGTTGTGAGCAGTTGATTGCTGCACAAGAGTGTGATCCGACCCTTTCGGGTTGCTTTGCTGTTCTGGCTTTTCTAAGTACTCCATGTTATATTATGTTGATGGGAGGTTTTAATGAGGAAGTGGTCTTTCTCCTATCCAGGAGGAGTGAAATGGGGTCTACCAGGTCATTGTTGAATCACTTAGACAGCACATATTGACTCTTGTACATGATCACTCATTTTCCAGTCACTTGGGGATCAGGAAAACACTTCAGCATATATTGCAGTATTTCTTTCAGCCAGGTATGAGGTCTGTTACTCAGCATTGTTGTGCTTGTCACGTTTCAGGTTGTGGGTAAACCAAACCAGATTCCTCTAGCTCCTCTCTGACCCATACCTGCTATGGGGGAGCCATTTGAACACACATTGACTATGTGGGCCCATTACCAAAAACTAAATCTGGAAATGATCTCCACCACAATGTGTGCTGCTACTAGATCTCCTCAGGTACCTTTTATGTACCTTGAAATCTAGGCCTGTTAGACCACTTAAGTTTTGTACTACTTCTGGTCTGCCAGAATGTATCCAGTGTGATCAGGGAACAAATTTCATCTCCAAGCTGTTTTCTCAGGTTGTTGA
Source organism: Heterotis niloticus (assembly GCA_018136845.1). Taxonomy (NCBI): domain Eukaryota; kingdom Metazoa; phylum Chordata; class Actinopteri; order Osteoglossiformes; family Osteoglossidae; genus Heterotis; species Heterotis niloticus. The sequence continues at coordinate 13,785,033 of CM030890.1, read as the reverse complement.
ACTAAACGTTTCACACCAGGTATGTAGTCCTTACTACCCAAAAGTGAAGGTGCCTTAGATTCCACCAAATTCTTAAGAACATGCTACAATCATTCTGTCTTCTGGAAAAGATTGGTATGAGGAGCACCCTTACTGTTGCTGTATGTGATTTCATGCAAAAATCTATTGGATTTAGTCCTTCAGAATTAGTGTTTGATCACTCTCTGTGGTCCAGGAACAGTGGTTGTCTCCATCACTATGCTGCATGAGTGTTTGTGCTCTGCCTGTGATTTGACAAGACAGACTTTATGCTCATCCCAGGGCATGTTGAAGACCCAGTTTGATAAAACTGTCAACCATTTTGTGCTGGTGGCAAGATCCTTGTGATGCCAGTTGTTAGTTCCCTGCAGGGTAGGTTCTTGGGGCCCTTATGAAAGAAAGGAACAGGTTACTGCTAACTACATGATTCTCACACACCTGACCAAAAGGTCAGAAAAGCTGTATTTGCCACATTAATATATTAAAACCATACAATGAGTTCTCTTGACTATTTCAACTGCTCCTGTGCCTGCTACTATAAATGTTTCATACTCCAATTCACCTGAAATGGATGGTTTACACTGGCCAAAAGTTTTCCATGTGCTTGATTACCAAATTCAAAGGCACTGGAAGATTTACCTTCCAAACTTGCCCATTTGTCCTCATCTACTTCTGATAAAGCTTTGGTTGGAAAATTTTGTATGCTCTTTTCTGACACTGTCTTGTACCCCTATACTCCAGCATGACACTGATGTGGGTGACCATCCTCCCATTAAACAGCATCCTTACTGTGCCAGCCCATACAAACATACTGTTAATGGAAGAGGTAAAATACCTAGGAAAATGGCCTTGCTGTTCCAAGGCATAGCCCATTGTGTTCTCCATGTCTTAATTCCTAAACCCGATGGTACGTTAGTTTTTGTGCAGATTACCCAAAAGTTGTAACAACCCAACTTGTTTCCGTTTCTGCACATTGAGGACCATGTAGACCTCATTGGCGCTACAAAATGTCAGCAAACTGGATTTATTAAACAGTTACTGGCAGGTTCCACTTACCCCACATGCATCTGAAATCTTGGCATTTGCTACCCCAGATAAATTCCTCCAGTATACTGTTATGACCTTTGGATTACAAAATGTGCCTGCTACACTCCAGTGTTTGAACCACATCCTTGGCAATATAACTGTGAAACATACCTTGTCTTATTTACAAAGACATGGGAACACCATTAACAGGTTTTGGAGACTGTTCAGCAGATTGTGTAAAGCTTCATTAGATGAGTTTGGTATGGGTTCAATTACTTACCTTAAGAGGGTTGTAAGACATACAATTAAAAAACCTGTAGATGCAAGAGTCCAGGCAATGACTTTTCCTATTCTGACTATGAAATGGCAACTTAGAAGGTTCCTGGGCATGGCAGGGTATTACATGCTTTTGTAAGAATTTTTCTGGTGTTACCCCTCACAAACTTGCTTTGCCAGACTGTACATTTTGTTTGGTCTGCTGAGTGACAAGTGGCCTTCGACTCCTTGAAACTGCTCCTCAGTAGTTCCCCACGTTTTTGCTGTTCCGGACTTCAGTAAACATTTTAAACTAGAAATCAATGCCAATGGTACAGGTGCTGGGGGTGTCCAAGAGGATGACCAAAGGGCTTGATCATCCAGTGTGTTTTTATTCTGAAGTTTGAACACCAGCTATCTAACACAATTGAAGCCCTACCTATACAGCATTTTGAGGTTTGTTCCAGCTCACCTATTACTATATATACTGATCATAACCCATTAGTTTTCCTGCACCAGATGTATAATTCCAACCAGCATTTAATTGTTAATCATGCAGGGTTACAACATTCACATTGTATATAAGGGGTCAGAATGTTGTGGTAGGTTTATCTAGGTGCTATAAAGGTTTTTTGTGGTCTTTGTGAAACCCTATGGGGTTTACACGTTTGTGTGGCTTTGTCTGCTTTGCTTTTAGGTTCACTGCTCTATTCCTGACTTCAATCCCTGTTCCTCCTGTGTGATTTCAGTACCACTTCATTCATCCATCCAATTGGAATTCTGCCCTTCAAGCCATTTTATAAAAGTCCTTGCTAGAAGGAATAATGAAGCCTTGTTGCTTGCTTTAATTGTATGCTTTGGATTTTGCTCAGATTGTATTGATCCCTTTGTCTGTTTATACACCTTTTGATTTGTCTAGCCCTTGAACCTGTGTTGGTTAGGGTACTTTTGACCAGGTGTTGGGAGTGGCTGCCATTTTTTTCCACTATGTTTTTGTTAGGGAAGGCCCCCCCCATAGTTAGTCTGGGTTTTGCTTTCACTTAGTCTGTTTTGGCCTGGGCCACTCCTGAGGTCTCACCAGTCTAAATACATTTTATAAATGCAAATTTTCACTTGCTACATATCACTATCTTCTATTCCATCCCTCCACTCAATTCCCCTGCTTTTCCCCACATTTAGCTCATTCTGCTGCACCCTGACCCTAGACCAGGCTGTAAACTTCTATAAATTGCTAAACTGATTTCAGCTTCCAGTTTTACTAAAACAATCTGAAAGTGGCACAAATGTGGAATAATTCTACATTTGTTTTAAATTTGGTTCTCCAAGACAAAAAGTTGTACTTGGTCTAAATTAGATGCACCTACTGGTCAGCTGTACCTGTTCTCAATCACCTGTTGACTCTGTCCAGTCCTGTAAAATGGTCTGAGGGGTTTGCTGCTATTTGATTCACAACAGCTAAGGAAAACTTGGTAAGAACATGGCTAATCTTTGGTTATGACTTTTGTTGGAAGTTGCCATTTTGTTTTGCATGTACTAGCTTTTTTGGGAACTGTACAGTGAATTATGCCTTATGTGTGTGTAGGTTTAAGTTGTCAGCAAATTTTGAATTTGAAAATTACCTTTAGTGTGCTACTTTTTCCATGTAGATAGTCTTTTTGAAATGCTCTTAAACATTTTGTGGATCTGAAGTGCTGACTTCAAACCTTCACTCTACTTTGCTTGTTTCGAAGATGTGCAAAGCTATTTCAGCAACTGTTTTCTAAGTGTCCTGTATATTCCTTGGTGTAAATGTGACAAAGGGATATCTGTGCTCATGAGACCAATGGAAACATTCTGCAAATTCTCAATTACATACATTTTCTCTGCAAACCTGAAACTCTCACCAGTTTCAGCCAGACTTGAGGTACAGTACATGGAAGTTTTTTTGGGTGTTTAAAGAGGTAGATTAACTGTTAACCCAGCTTCATGGAACTGCAAATGTTCAGTTTGTTTCATTAGCAGGTGATCTCAACTTCCATTCTGATCAGACCTGCAGCTACAACCTTGAAGATGACATCAACTGAACAAAATTTCCATCTGACCAATCTCCATGCCCATGTATGTATCACTTGTAATTGAGCCTTTGCTGATCATGCCTACAACTTTAACTGACTGCTGCTCTAAGCTACTTACATTTGTAAAACAGGTGAATATGAGCACTTCAGACATGCAATGAGAACCATCAGCTCTGAGGTACAGTGCATATTTCCAGTGTTACAGATACTTTGGCTAACATTCTAACCTTCCATTCACCCCATGCATTGTATTATATACAAAATACTATATTCAATGTTGTGGTGTGATATAGTATAAAACTAAGGGGTAACTGACCTTACCATTATGCTATCTTCTTGATGTGTGCATGGCACAGTAAAAGGGGCAAATGCCAGATGAGACCA
>CM030890.1:13758897-13780796 GCA_018136845.1 Heterotis niloticus | reverse complement strand
TGCAGGCTGTTTCCTTGTAAATACACTGTGTTGCTCGAGGTGTCTCTGGAGATGCTGAACTTGTTCTTCAGTGAGTCTTTGTAAGCAGTGCTCCCATCATACCATATGGCTCCAACCCACTCCAGTGCTTTGCCTGCAGGCTGTCGGACCCAGTGTGTACCATAACTAGTCACCGAATAGGAGACTTGACAGGACAGTTTTGGAGAATCTCCTGGCTTCACAACCATAGTTTCTGGTTGAGTGAGAGTTTGACCCTGCACATCTGTAGAGTAGGAAAAAGTACAACATTTAACACAACCCTACAAATAATGTTTATAAATGATACAGTTCTCACTGTGAAGTTGCACATCTTGGCTGTACAGTCAGACATGGGGTCAAATCCAACTCCTTTTGTGTGGCGCTTGCCTGATCTTCACATGTTTGCGTGTTTTTTTTTTGTTTGTTTTTTTTTCTGGATGCTATAGTGTTCTGCTACAGTCCACACAAGTTTGTATTGCTGGTGAACCTCAGCTGCCCTCAGTTTGCATAGGTAACCCTCCTGTGTTCTGTGGATGGGTAGATGAAAGTGTTGTGTATCTTGCATTGTAAGTGGTGTTGAACACAGGTTTCCAATAAAAACATATCAATAAGTACAGATGGCAACACATGCCTCAACTGACCTCTGATTCAAGTGCAGATGTAACAGGAACTTTGAAACAATCTTTCTAAGCTCATAGAATAACACTGTGTGTCATTATATCACAGAAAGGTAATAAGGCATCATTAATACTTACAATATTATCATAAATCTTGAGTATTTCCTATATTATTATATCATTACTATTTGTATTGTCGCAATAATTAAAACAGCTAAAAGAAACAATCTGTAATCCCATCCGCTATCAATATGTTTAGGTAGATGAAATACAGTGAAAATCAATATATTATGTATTTATTTGCACTGTTACATAACAAAGTTTGCTAGAATTAGGCTAAATCCACACAGCACAGTGGTACAAGAGGACCTGGAATTGGAGATTTGGGTTTATTTCACAGTCCAGAAACATTTAACTGATGACCACAGATTGCCAGTAGAGTGTGTGTGTGTGTGTGTGTGTGTGTGTGTGTGTGTGTGTGTGTGTGTGTGTGTGTGTGAGAGAGAGATTGTACTTTGATGGGCTGGACCCTTTCTCAGGGTGTCCTGTGGTTCTGTCCTTCACTTGATAAGCTGTTATCGATGGATGAATGGTTGGAATAATAGGTGGATAAATGGAGGGATAGATAGATGGTGGCTGAATTTTCAGAAAGAGAGAATCAATATGTTTTATTTTTAGTTCATTGTTATATGGGAACATTGCAAACTTTTGTTTTTGATGCAGTGTAATGTATTGTTTAATTTTTTTTTTCCCTCTTTTAAAGTTTGAATTGTATTCAGTCATAGAAAAGAATTAGTTTATCAAACTATTATTAGTTGCTATGCTGGCATTTTAATCCAAAATAATTTTAATATTTTATCTGCTTATTAGGAAGTGAAATAATCTGAGCTGCACTGTATGTGCAGTCGGCAGCTTCATAGCTCTGAGCTACAGACACACTGACATTTTGTGGCCAGTGGTGAAATGACAGCACATTTGCATTTATGCAATATTTTTGGCTAAGAAATTTTTCTGCATGCAGTGGCCTATTTTCTTAGGATTTCTGTTATTTTATTAGTTAGAGGAATATATGATCCACAATATATTTTATTACTACTGAAAACATTATTTAAAAGGCAAAACAAATGAGAGCAGTGTTGCTGGGTTCCAGGGTAAATCAAAAAATAAATATTAAATATTAAAAAAATAAAAAGAAATCTTTGAAGTCTCTCTTGAATTAACCAGTTTTGTCAAACTGATTTAATCACATAAAAATGTTTTTCTTAAAAAAGTTCACTTGTGTCAAACTTTATGAACAAATACAATTTGTGTGAAGGAGTGCAAGGGGGTCGCATCGAACAGCACTTTTTGAAAAGTCAGTCAGTAAGTTAACGGATGCATTTCACTGCATGGTATGCTCAGTGACCATGTATGTGACAAATAAACTCTTTTGACTTTTGACTGATGTCCAGCGGCTGGTAGAAAGCCCCAGCTCGCAGGATATCAGCTGTACCCTAGCCACTGAGGAGGAAGGGACAAGCACTGGAGAGGATGGTGGTATTATGAAAACAGTACAAACTTGAGACCTGATGCAGTACTGTGGTCAGTAAATCAGCGTATAGTGTGTTTTTTAGAGCTTACAGTCCCATGGGAGGATCTAGTTGAAGACGTGTATGTGAGAAAGAAACTCAGGTATAGTGAACTGGCGGTGGAGGTACAGGGGTGGGGTTGGACCGCAAGAGTGAGGCCGGTAGAAGTGGTGTGTCACGGCTTTAAAGCCCGGTCAACAACAATGCCGTTTCGAGAACTCGGGATCTGAAGACAGAACTTGCAGCAGGCGGTAAAGGAGATGACGGAGGCTGCAGAGCAGGGAGATCTGTGGATATGGAGGAAAAGGACCAGTGCGGATGAAGGATGAGCAACAAAGTCATGAGGCATGATAGGATTTGGCTGTTTAAGCAGTAGCTGTAAGCAGTTAGCAGGTTGCGGTGTTAACACACTATCCCCGAACTAACAAGAACCACAGCCCAAAAAAAAACCTGTGGTGCTTGCCAGAGTTTACAAAAGTTGTCAGAAAAAGCTGCTCTCTTCCTTTTCCCCATGTCTGTCTGTACGGATAAGGAACCAAAGTGTTGACGTCATCTGCCGGCGATCACGTACGTTGCATGGACTGACCTGTTGAATCTAAGACACTTATAAGGAGAGATGGCAAGAGCAGAGAGAAACAGACAGAGCACAGTTCCCAGCCCCAAAAGACAGCAACCGCAACAATTTTTAGTTCACTAGTATCAGTATTAAGGAGATACAAAGCACTGGATGCCGGCTAGATAGGCTTACTGTGGGCTTACGGTGGGGTTACCGTGGTGTGTGCAGGCTAGAATAAGGTAAAATGAGTGCTTAGGATGGAGGTAAGAGAATGGGATCCCATTTAAACTGCTACTCCTGTTGATCACTGTCTTTTTTCATCCTCTTCCTTTCCTTTCTCAGTCTTGGATGCTGTACATTTGTCACGCCTGTGGCTTCTGCGAGATTTCCACATGTGCGGCGGACTTAAAAGAGCCACCCGGACCCTTGCCTGTGGCTCGGTCTTCCGTCGATTCCTGCCCAAGTTTTGTGAGCTAAAATCCCTGTGTGTTCAACTCACCCACTGCGGCGCTTGTTCCTGGTTTAAATACCTTGTTTCTTGTAATTCTTCTCTGTCTGGATTTTTCCCCACACTGTTTTTGCGCTACGCACACCCGTGTTTTTTTGCCTGTATCTTTTTGACTCTCCTGTCCAGTAAAGCATTCCCTGTCCATGAAGCTGCTTTTGTTCCGCAATTGCTTCCTCCAAAAACCCTGAGCCCCGTGACAATATTAAATGTTGCTCTGCTTTGCTTAATTTCATTTGATATTTTAAGATTTAAATTTCGTATTTTAAGTATTTGCTGCGATAATGAACAACTTATATCCCTTCCATCACTAGGAACAAATTTTTATATTTCCTCATGCAAACCATGGCTAAAAAGGTGGGAAAAACATGGTAATAATATGGCAAAATAGCAGAATGTGCAATATTATGACTTACAAGCTGTGGATGTCCCACTAAATTCTGGTGGTTTCTACAGTTTAGTAAATCTGAAAAAAGAAAGAAAAAAATTCAGAAGAAATGCATTTTAAAAAAGCAAAACAAAATGCTTTTTGTACTGCAGCTTCATTTCCTATTTTCACTGTGAGTTCTTGAGTTTTTGTCTGAGTGTAAAACTGACTTCAGTCACTGTGGGTCTCGAGCACAGAAATACACAGCTGTGTCTTCAGTCTGCAGGCTGTTTCCTTGTAAATACACTGTGTTGCTGGAGGTGTCTCTGGAGATGCTGAACTTGTTCTTCAGTGAGTCTTTGTAGTCAGTGCTCCCACCACCCCATATCACACCAACCCACTCCAGTGCTTTCCCTGCAGGCTGTCGAACCCAGTGTGTACCATAACTAGTCACCGAATAGGAGACTTGACAGGACAGTTTTGGAGAATCTCCTGGCTTCACAACCATGGTTGCTGGTTGAGTGAGAGTTTCACCCTGCACGTCTGTAGAAGGAAAAAGGACAACATTTAAAACAACCCCACAAATAATACTCATAAAAGACATCGTTTTCACTGTGAAGTTGCATCTTGACCGAAGAAAGCAAAACACTGTTGAACAGAGTAAAGGAAGTTCACTTACATGACAGAGATGCCAGAAAAAAGACAAAAACTTTAATGGGTCCCATTTTAGCACAGAAGTTTGCTTTCAGTTGCAGGTTTGTGTGTTCTGTGTATTTTATAGGAGACGCAGAGGACTGCATTTGTTTATCTCCCGGGGGGCTGTAAGACCCTCCCCATGAAGGCGGTACGATGGAGCAGCAGACTGCATGGGTACATAATAAAGTTACATAATAAAGTTTATTAGAATTACACTAAATCCACATGGCGTACAAGTGCAGAAGGTAGTCCTGGTGCCTCACAACTCCTAAAATGAAAGTTCAGATCTTTCCAGTCCGACTCATCTTGCTTGGACTTTCTATGTTTTCCAGATGCTCATATGGGTTTCCTTTAAAGTCCAGAGAAGTGTAGTTCAGATGAACTGGTGACCCCAGATTGCCAATAGTGAGTGAATGACTGTGTGTGTGAGATTGTCACTGGACAAGCAGTTATTGATGGATAGATGGATGGATGGATGGATGGATGGATGGATGGATGATGATGTTCATGTTGTCAGAAAGAGGGGTTCCAATTGTTTTATTTTAGATCAGTTTAAGATGCGAAGAATAAATACTTTTTTCTTCATAGAATGTATTGTGCTGCTTAAGTTTTTGTCTTTTTCCATCTTCCATCTTTTTTCCATCTTTTTCAATTTTAAAGTTGATTTTCCTTCAGCGAGAGAATAAAATAAAATTTATAAACTGTTATTAGTTGCTGTGCTGGCATTTTAATCCAGGATAATTTCAATATTATTTCTGCTTGTTATGAAGTTTAATGTTTTGAGCTGAGCTCTACGTCCAATCGGCAGCTTCAGAGCTCTTAGCTACAGACTGACATCTTGTGGCCAGATGTGAAATTACAGCACATTTGGATTTATGCGGTATTTTTTGCTATGAAATATTTCTGCACAGAATGGCCAATTTTATTTTAAGTTATAGGAAATGAATATTGTAATCTTATTGTATTTCATTTCTGCTCAAAGCATTATTAGAAAGGCAACATTCAGTGTTGACATCACAGCCATCAGGATTCAGTTCAAAGTGCACAAAATTAATGACTGAAACCATATTAGTAAAGAAAGGATAGGCATTTACTTACTACCTTAGCAATTCAACAAAAAAGGGCAGCATGTTTTATTCCAGTGGATCTGTTTTGCTTCATTTTTGTAGTGAACACTATTGTTTAAATTACAACCTTTGTAAACCATTTCACAAGATTGACTATTAAAAAATTATAAATTGTTACGACCCGGCTCGTTGGCTAGGGGACAAATTTTGAGGATTCTCGCATTTTAAGGAAAAATGGAAGAAAATGTAGGTGGTAGGGAAGAACCGTCTTTAACAATGAACCCGATACAGTGACTAAGTGAAATTTATTTACAGTGGGGGGTGATGAAATTATATACAGCTATCGATTATCAAACAAAAACCAGAAAACAGGCTCAAAACAGTTTTACAAAACATAGGCAGTTCCCAGCTCAACAAAACAAAACGGACATTCCGACCTGGGCCACGAAAGAAAAGAATACAAACGACACCAAACAGATATAAGGGTGGGAGACCGCCACTATGCCTGACGTTTTTCAGTGGTTGTGAATACAGCAGATTCCTAAGTGTTAGTAACAGGTAAAACAAGGGTTGTACACTTCCCGGTGCTAACACTGTACAAATAGGGCAAACAGCAAAATCCTTCGCTAGACATAGAACGCCAGAAAACACGATCAAGACTGAGCTGTTGCCGCTGCCTCCATGGTGGTCCGCGCAGATAAGCGCTTGCAGGGGAGACGTCATCCGCCGACGGACCAATCCTGGCTCTGAAGGACCTGTCAAACGCCGAACCCCTATGGAGAGACCGCGTGAACAGGAACACGACAGTTCTCCACCAGAAAAAAAAACAAGAACCGTAACAAAATAATGTGGTGCTGACATTAAATTCAATAAAATAATTTGAAGTGTTGGATTCGGCAGTTAAATTTGCCAGAATTTCTAATCTCATTATATTTATATGCTGCATCTACATGACTTTCTCTCACTGTGGACCCCCAACAAAGTACTACACAGCCGTGTCTGCAGTGTTCAGGTTATTTTACTTGTAAGTATCTTGTGCTGCTGGAGGTCTCTGTCAAGATGCTGAATCTGTTCTTCAGTGCATCTTTATGATCAGTGACCTCATGACTCCACATTCTTCCAGGCCACTCCAGTCCTTTCTCTGCAGACTGTCAATCCAGCTGGCAACATGGCTGCACTCGGTCACTGAAAAGCCACAGACTTTGCAGGTGATGGACGGAGGCTCCCCTTGGTTCAGAACCACAGACTCTGGCAGACTGAGTTCAGCATTTCAGTAAACACCTGCATGGATTAAAAAAAGAGGTAGAAGAATGCTTAAGGATCTATTGTATGGTTACACAGCTTAAAGCAAAAGCACAAAAGCCATCATTTGCTTACCTCACAGTGGAATGAACCAGAGATGGCCTTTCTTGTGTTCACATAAAGATTTGCAGATGTCTGCCTGCAGAGTTCCTGTAGGAAGATTTTGGTTTTATAAACACCAAATCCGAACATTTCTCTATGCAAACAATTCAATCCTAACAAAAGTTTTGTAAACTCATGTGTCTGCTCTGATAACCCATTTAAAATAAATCCATTTATAAAACAATTTATCTTTTTAAATGAGTGTCTCAAGTAAAACACATAGTCCGTTATGCTTTGAGGGATCTGCAAGGATTCTCTACTCGCTTTTGGTCAAATACTGACACTTTTTGGCTTTTTGCACTTTTTTGCCTTTTTGTACTGAATTCCTCATTCTGCAGAATTATATATTTATATATTTTGGCCAGTTTTGTGAGCTCATTTTTAGACGTCAGTTGGAATTTATGAATCTGCACGTATTATTGTCACCATTCTGGGTTTAATACATTTTGCTCTACAAGAGATTACCAACTGGTTAATTTCTTCAGTGCTGATAAATATAGTTTTTTGCTATGTTTCTTTTGTGGGCAGGAAAAAATATTCAAATTACTTGTAGTCCACTCCATTGACAACTAACTTGACCACTTTTGAGTGCTTCTGACCTCCCGGAAAGAGATGGAACACTGCTGCACCCTCATTTTCACTGAGACGTGGCTACACAAAAGAATCCCTGACTCTGCCATATAGCTCGCCGGTTTTACTGTGTTCCGATCGGAAGGGATGTCGTCTTCCAGGCAGGTGACAAAGGAAGCTCTCAGGGTAGCTAGAGCAAAACTGTCCAAAGCTGTCAAGGAGGCCAAGTGCACCTGTGCACAGAAGATCCAAAAACACTTCACAGACTTCAGAGACACACAGTGCATATGGCAGGGAATACAAGCCATACTGGACTACAGGCTAGCACCTCAGGCCTGCGGTGAAGATGCATCCCTGCTAGATGTGCTGAATGACTTCTACGCTTGTTTTGAGGCACAAAATATGACCCCAGCGCAGAAGACCACCCTTCCTCCCAATGACCAGATATTAAAGCTAACGTCAGGAAGACCCTGAATAGGATCAACCCGCGTAAAGTTGCTGGACCACACAACATATCTGGTCAGATGCTCAGAGAATGTACACATCGGCGATAATGCTATCTCCACTGCCCTCCACCTGACCCTGTCCCACTTAGACACGAAAGACACACATGCCAGAATGCTGTTCATAGATTTCAGCTCAGCATTCAACACAATCATCCCACTGAGACCGGCAGGGAAGCTGAGCCTGCTGGGCATGAACACCTCCCTCTGTAACTGGATCTTGGACTTCTGGACCAACAGACCCCAATCCGTCTGCACTGGAAGCAACACCTCAAAGGTCACCAAACTGAGCACTGGCGCCCCCCCACGGAAGTCTTCTCAGTCTACTGCTGTTCACTCTGCTGACACACAACTGTGCTGCCCAGCACAGCTCGAATCACATCATCAAGTTTGCGGATGACACCAATGCAGTGAGGCTCATTGGAAACAATGGTGAGTCTGCGTACAAAACAGAAGTCCAACATGTGGTGGACTGGTCCTGAGAAAACAATCTATCTCTAAATATCAATAAAACTGAATAGATGATTGTTGACTTCAGGAGGACTCCCGCAACCCGCTCTCCATTGGACATCGATGGCTCTGCTGTTGAGACAGTCAGCAGCATCAAGTTCCTTGGAGTGCACATAGCAGAAGACCCCACATGGACACTCAACACCACCTCCATCACAAAAAAAAGCCTAGCACACTTCCTGCGGAGGCTGAAGAAAGCCAGCCTGCCTCCTTCCATCCTCACCACCTTCTACAGAGGAACTAAAGAAAGAATCCTCTGCAGCTGCATTACTGTCTGGACTGGGAACTGCAACGTCGCCGACCGCAAGACCCTCCAGCGCCTGGTGAAGACAACTGAGAAGATCATCGGTGTTCTTCTCCCATCCATTGAGTAACTCTAAAAAAAACAGCGGATTGACACCTTGTGGCCACTGGTGAATGTCATCTGGGCCAACAGCCTTTCCATTCTTCATCCTCTTCATAGCTGTCCTAACTTCCTCCTTGCTAATCCATTGCACTCCCCTATTCATAATCCCTATATCCTCCAACCTTCTCTGTCTCTCATTCTCTTCATTCATCAGCCCCTCAAAGTACTCTTTCCATCTGCTCAAGACACTCTCCTCGCTTGTGAGTACATTTCCATCGTTGTCCTTTATCACCCAATGTTGTACTTTTTCCTATTCTACAGGTGCACAGGGTGAAACTCTCACTCAACCAGCAACTATGGTTGTGAAGCCAGGAGATTCTCCAAAGCTGTCCTGTCAAGTCTCCTATTCGGTGACTAGTTATGGTACACACTGGGTCCGACAGCCTGCAGGCAAAGCACTGGAGTGGGTTGGAGCCATATGGTATGATGGGAGCACTGCTTACAAAGACTCACTGAAGAACAAGTTCAGCATCTCCAGAGACATCTCGAGCAACACAGTGTATTTACAAGGAAACAGCCTGCAGACTGAAGACACAGCTGTGTATTTCTGTGCTTGACATCCACAGTGACTGAAGTCAGTTTAACACTCAGACAAAAACTCAAGAACTCACAGTGAAAATAGGAAATGAAGCTGCAGTACAACCTTACCTGTATACCCCAGCTTCTCATTCAGAATCTGTACCTGTGTGGTGCATGAGTTTTATGAATTGAGTTCTGATGGCAGTCATGTCAGCATTGAATGTTGCCTTTTTAAGAATGCTTTGAGCAGAAATGAAATACATTAAGATTGCAATATTCCCTTCCTCTAACTTAAAAAAAATGCCCACTGTGTGGTTCATGAATTTTATGTCTTTTTAGAGTCTTTAACAGTGGAATGATCTTGCTGTAAATACACTTCATTTCCTGTTTATTCCAGTTTATCCTGCAATAAACCTTAACCTCAGCTGTTGACAAGATGTGGCTTTTGCTTTACTGATATGAAATATTTATATCTGAAACAAATATGTGAAAGTTGCTCTGCTGTTCTGGGTTTAACAGCAAAATTTTCTGTTGTCTCTGAGGCAACAATTTCTTTTTTATCATAGCAAATAAAAAATTCAAATAACTTCCATTTGTTCATGAGTCTGTGTTTATATGTAATGCACTGATGGTGATGAACATTTGTGTCTCCTCATGGGGGCAGAAGAGTTCCATCGGACAAAATCACTTTGCAAGATTCCCTCAGCTTCCAAGTGTAAAAGGACCCTGAAATTGTGCTGAACAACAAAAATTCAGAGAACAAATGGCTACTGGGGAAAAATGAAAAACCGCTCTCCAAATCCATCTAAAAACATCTGTATATGATTTCAGCATGAAAAAAGTACTCCAGAAGCCTCCTTTGAAAACCCTTAAAATTGTAATTTATTTGCATGGTTATAACACACAGTACAGTGAAATACAGTACAGGACATTTTGGGCTTAAATAATCCAGGCGCAAGGGGATGCACAAACTAGTGCATTTCTTTGTGCCGGTCCCAAGCCCGGAAATGGAGAGGGTCACGTCAAGAAGGGCATCCGGCGTAAAAATTTTGCCAAACCAAATATGCGGACAAAAATAGAAATTTCCACACCGGATCGGTTGAGGCCCGGGTTAACAACGACCGCTACCAGCACTGCTAGCCGACAGGGTGCTGGCGCAAATTGGGCTACTGCTGGCCGAAGAAGGAGGAAGAGAGGAGGAAGGCATGTCCGGAGGAGAGGAGGAAGGTTAAGAGAGTGGACGTGAGGATAGGAACTTTGAATGTTGGTAGTATGACTGGTAAAGGGAGAGAGCTTGCTGATATGATGGAGAGAAGGAAGGTTGATATATTGTGTGTGCAAGAGACCAAATGGAAGGGGAGTAAGGCTAGGTGCATCGGAGGGGGGTTTAAACTGTTTTACCATGGTGTAGATGGGAGGAGAAATGGGGTAGGGATTATCCTGAAGGAACAGTATGTTAAGAGTGTTTTGGAAGTGAAGAGAGTGATGGTTATGAAACTGGAAATTGATGGTGTGATGATGAATGTTGTTAGTGCATATGCCCCGCAAGTTGGGTGTGAGATGGATGAGAAAGAAGAATTCTGGAGTGATATGGATGAAGTGGTGAAGAATGTATTTGAGGGAGAGAGAGTGGTGATTGGAGCGGATTTCAATGGGCATGTTGGTGAAGGGAACAGAGGAGATGAGGAGGTGATGGGTAGGTATGGTGTCAAGGAGAGGAATGCAGAAGGTCTGATGATAGTGAATTTTGCAAAAAGGATGGACATGGCTGTGGTAAACATGTATTTTAAGAAGAGGGAGGAACACAGGGTGACGTACAAGAGTGGAGAAAGATACACACAGGTGGATTATCTCTTATGCAGGAGGGCCAGGCTGAAGGAGATTGTAGACTGCAAAGTGGTGGCAGGGGAAAGTGTAGTTAGGCAGCATAGGATGGTGGTCTGTAGGATGACATTGGAGATCAAAAAGAGAAGGAGAGTGAGGGCAGAACCAAGGATCAAATGGTGGAAGTTGAAAAAGGAAAACTATAAGGTGGAGTTCAGGGAGGAATTAAGACAGGCATTGGGTGGCAGTGAAAAGTTACCAGTGAGCTGGACATCTACAGCAGGAGCGGTGAGGGAGACAGCTAGAAAGGTGCTTGATGTGACATCTAGACAGAGGAAGGAGGACAAGGAAACCTGGTGGTGGAATGAGGACGTACAGGAGAGTATGCAGAGGAAGAGGCTGGTGAAGAAGAAATGGGATAGACAGAGAGATAAAGAATGTAGACAGGAGTAAAAGGAGATGAGGTGTAGGGCAAAGAGAGAGGTGGCAAAGGCTAAAGAAAAGGCGTATGGTGAATTGTATAAGAGATTTTGTTCAGCAGATGGAAAGAGTACTTTGAGGGGTTGATGAATAAAGAGAACGAGAGAGAGAGAAGACTGGATGATGTAGGGACTATGAATAGGGGAGTGCAATGGATTAGCAAGGAGGAAGTTAGGACAGCTATGAAGAGGATGAAGAATGGAAAGGCTGTTGGCCCAGATGACATACCTGTGGAAGCATGGAAGTGTTTAGGAGAGATAGCAGTGGAGTTTTTAACCAGATTGTTTAATGTAATCTTGGAAAGTGAGACAATGCCTGAGGAGTGGAGAAGAAGTGTACTGTAGCAATTTTTAAGAATAAGGGTGACGTGCAAAGCTGTAGCAACTACAGAGGGATAAAACTGATCAGCCACAGCATGAAGTTATGGGAAAGAATAGTGGAGGCTAGGTTAAGAAGGGAGGTGACGATTAGTGAGCAGCAGTATGGCTTCGTGCCAAGAAGGAGTACTACAGATGCGTTGTTTGCTCTGAGGGTGTTGATGGAGAAGTACCAAGAAGGGAAGAAGGAGTTGCATTGTGTCTTCGTGGACTTAGACAAAGCATATGACAGGGTACCTAGAGAGGAGTTGTGGTGTTGTATGAGGAAGTCGGGTGTGCCAGAGAAGTATGTAAGAGTGCTACAGGATATGTACAAGGACACTGTGACAGTGGTGAGGTCTGCGGTAGGAGTGACGGATGGTGGGGGTAGGATTACATCAAGGATCAGCTTTGAGTCCTTTCTTGTTTGCAATGGTAATGGACAGGTTGACAGATGAGATCAGATAGGAGTCACCGTGAACTATGATGTTTGCAGATGACATTGTGATCTGTAGTGAGCAGGTTGAGGAGACCCTGGAGAGGTGGAGATATGCTCTAGAGAGAAGAGGAATGAAGGTCAGTAGGACTAAGACAGAATACATGTGCATAAATGAGAGGGAGGACAGAGGAATGGTGAGGATGTAAGGGATAGAGTTGGCGAAGGTGGGTGAATTTAAATACTTAGGATCAACAGTCCAGAGTAATGGGGAGTGTGGAAGAGAGGTGAAGAAGAGAGTGCAAGCAGGGTGGAGTGGGTGGAGAAGAGTGTCAGGAGTGCTTTGTAACAGAAGGGTACCAGCAAGAGTGAAAGGGAAGGTCTATAAGATTGTAGTGAGACCAGCTATGCTTTATGGGTTGGAGATGGTGGCACTGACCAAAAGACAGGAGGCAGAGCTAGAAGTGGCAGAGTTAAAAATGTTAAGATTTGCATTGGGTGTGACGAGGATGGACAGGATTAGGAATGAGTATATTAGAGGGGCAGCACAGGTTAGACGGTTTGGAGACAAAGTCAGAGAGGCGAGATTGCGTTGGTTTGGACATGTGCAGAGGAGAGATTCTGGATATATTGGGAGAAGGATACTAGGGATGGAGCTTCCAGGCAGGAGGAAGAGAGGAAGGCCTAAGAGGAGATTTATGGATGTGGTGAAGGAGGACATGCAAGTGGTGGGTGTGATGGAGAGAGATGCAGAGGACAGGAAGAAGTGGAAACAATTGATCCGCTGTGGCGACCCCTAACGGGAGCAGCCGAAAGATAAAGAAGGAGTATCCAAACACAATCCAGCTGTGTAGTCTGAATACGTCAAAATGCTTTACTCTGCACCACTCAAACAAAGCAAATGTGGCCTTTATGTGGCAACAGGTAAATTCTGCAGTACTTGAATAGTCAACAAAAATGTTTCTGAATTTGATACCTGGAAGTCTTTAAATATTTTCACTTTAACTCTTTACACAATGCTATTCTTAAACAGTGACACAACGCTGAGCAAAGTTTCAAAGAGAAAGACAGCTGGCAGCTGAAGTGACGAAAACCTGAAACTCAAAAAACAGAGAGGGGAAGGTTTTGTGCATAGTTTTAAGGAATGTTTTTATTACTACTACACCACTGTGCCTCAGAAAAGAACACTAACACTTAAATACAGTTATGTTTCCATATAAAATCATTTTACTGAGCAGCGTTGTCTTTGGCTGCTTTCTGTTTTCATAAAAAAGGGTTCAGAAAGCCCCCATCACCAACCTGAAGAGACAACAAAGCACATTAGATCTGTTTTATTTTATTAATAACAGTTGTCAGAAAACTATTAGAAGGTAGCTGATACAATGTGCATAGGAAATAATGGACCAGATAAAAATTTCATATTACATCATAACAGTATTTGTTATACTTTGTTCAAAATCTTCTTCAGAGTCTTCCTCATCAAGAACTACAGGAGTCTTCTTCGTGATCCTTTTATGTATGTTTTTTTTTTCATTTTTTCTCCAATTTTTAATGCACTATCCTGGAGAAATCTTCTGGCAGACTTAAGAAGAAAACACAAAATTAGCCCTGATTTATACATTGTTTTATCACCTGCCACAATGCACTATTATTATTATTTTCTTAAGTTTGTGTGGGGATATTATCTTAATATTAATTCATCTTATAAAGGATGCATATATAAATTATCGCACCACAACATAAAATGGGAAAAAATTGTTTAAGGAAAGAGTGGGAATATAAATCACTAAATTCATGTTTTTAAATGTACTTTTATTGCCAATCGGGTTATTTGAATATAATCATATTATTATATTAATTTTGTGTTTTTTATGTGAGATTATTTTGTTGATTTTTGTTGTTTTGCCTGTATTATGAGCTTTAAAAAAACTTGTTGCTCCCTGATTTTACAGCAAGACTTGTCAGTTTGTTGGTAGCACAAAACACTTTGACTAACCCTTTAAGGTAAGGATGCGCTCTACCCTTCTGGTTGGGTATACTTAGAGTTTTGTTTAATCTTTCTTTTTGGAGGACCTCTCCAGATATCTTCCCCTTTAATAAATCTATGCCTTTTTTCAATGAGTGACTTTAGGTCATCTGCAATATTGAAAAGATTGCCAGTTAAATTCATAAATACATCACTGATAGCACTGACTGGGCAACTAATAAAGTTTAGATTTTAAACATTGAAATTTACCTTTCCAGGGTGTTTCAGAAATGTTTTTTTTTTTTTTAATTTGTAAAGTAGGAAGTCTTAACACAAATGAGATGTAAGTCCTTCTTGGTCAATGATCTAAAAAGCACACTTGTCTCACTCTTACATTTTAAAATGGAATCCATCTATGTCCACTCTAAGCTCGACCTCCAGTTTGGAAAAAGAGGCCTCGGTGTCTTTCGCAAACAGCGTCTCATAAAAAGACACAGCAAAGTCCTGGATGTCTTTCCGGTTCCCTCAGCTCCTCTCCGGTATCGTTTAGTAGGACATGAATCAGCTTTCCTTGACTTTCCTTTTTCTCCAAAGAAAAGAAAAATTTTGTCGAAGCATTGAGATGAGTTAATTGTTGAAAACGTGAGTGTATTAATGCTCCGTGAGCTTGGAGCTCTTGCAGCATTTGTTTCTTCGATCTTAAATTTTGCACTAAATTCTTGGAGCAGCCATACAGAAGTGTTTGATGAATCTCATCGATCTCTTCATCAAGCTTTCTCATCCTTAAAATACAGACCTTGGTGACATGCTCAGTGTACTGCTGACAGAACTGCCTGATATGCACCTTGGATACATCCCACCACTGCCTCAGGGACTCAAACGTTAATTTGGTACAGCACCATTGTTTCCCAAAAAACCAAAAGCATTCAAGAAAGTGGGCAACCTGAAGTAGAGCCGTGTTGAAGTGCCAGTACGATTTGTATTTTTGCAGAGATGGGAGGAGAAAATTAACAGTAACCAGAGAAGATCAGAAAAAGAGACAGGCATGATACAAGTGCCAGTGACAAGGTTGAGCTAATGTCTGGGACTATAAAAACGGTTGAAACGGTCCATAGAAAGCTGCCCTTTGCTCCCTTTCACCCAAGTGAACTTTTTGAGAAAAGGAAAATGACTGAACCATACAGCAACACAACCATATGTCTCTGCAATTTCTTGAAGTACCCTGACTGACCCCAAGTGCAGCTCAACCCCATTCCTATCTAGGGCACTGTCTTCTGTGCAGTTGAACAATGATCTCATTGTCACTGAATCCTCGCAGAACCTCTCTTACTAAGTCAAAGAAATTCACTCTGTCAGTGCCACTATTAGGTGCATAAATATTGATAAAAACCAGAAAATGTGGGCCATCTTCTGCTTGTACCACAAAGAGTTTTCCCGCCATGACTTCAGTGACTTTCTTGACTTGTAACAACGTGTTTTTTTGACCAGCACAGCCACCCCTGCGCTCATAGTGGTGCCATGGCTAAAAAATGCTATCCCTTCCCAGTCCTGCACCCAGGCAGGCTGGCTATCCAAATCTGAGTGGATCTGCTGTAGAAAACCCGTATCTATGCGCAGGACTCACCACCGGCAACATGAGCACTTACAAAGCGGCTTCATATGGCGTGCAGTGAAGGACGCGAAGCACCGGTACCAGGAGCAGGTGGAGTAATTTTTCCACCAGGGTGACACGCGCCAATTGTGGCAAGGACTGCGTATTTCAGGAGGAAATCTGGCATGGCTGAGTGCTAACTCTGGGTTCGCCAACGAACTCAATGCATTCTATGCCCATTTCAAGCCCGATTGCACTACAGTCACCCGCAACAGCAGCGACAGCAGTAACAGCCGCAGCCGGTCGACAGAGTGTGGTGACGTCATCACCGTTGCCGAATCCGATGTGTGCAGAGCGCTGCAGCGCATTAACATCAGAAAAGTGCTGGGGCTGGACGGCATCTCCGGGCGCCTGCTGTGCCGCTGCGCCGATCAGCTGACCAGAGTTCTCACTACCATCTTCAACGAGTCTCTGGCTCAGTCCACAGTCCCTATTTGCTTTAAAAGATCCACCATTGTCCCGCTACCGAAGAACAACAAGCCCTCATGCCCAAATGACTACCGGTCTGTTGCACTAACCTCGGCAGTCATGAAGGTCTTTGAGAGACTCATTAAAGCCATCATCACAGCATCCATCTCCAACCTTGTAGACCCACTTCAGTTTGCCTACCGCCCCAATAGATCCACGGATGATGCCATATCCCACATCCTGCACACCACCCTCAGTCATATGGACAGGAAACAGGGGAACTATGTGAGACTGCTGTTCATTGACTACAGTTCAGCTTTCAACACCATTGTCCCCCACAAACTGTTCACTGAACTGAGAGACTTGGGACTGAACCGCCACAGGTGGTGAGAGTTGGCAGTTGCACTTCCAGCATCATCTGTCTCAACACAGGAGCTCCACAAGGTTGTGTACTTAGCCCTCTGCTCTATGCCCTCTACACTCACGGCTGTGTGGCCACGCACGCCTCCAACTCCATCATCAAATTTGCTGACGATACGGTGGTGCTGGGCCTCATCTCCAACAACAATGAGACAGCATACATGGAGGAGATGGAGAACTTGGCATCATGGTGTCAGGAGAACTACCTCCAACTGAATGTCAGCAAAACTAAAGAGATGGTGGTGGATTTTGGTAGGCGACAGCAGCGGTCCTACACCCCCCTTAAAATCAACAGGACTGCAGTGGAAAGGGTGAGCAGCTTCAAATACCTGGGCGTTCATTTCACTGAGGACTTGACATGGACTGTACACATCCGAGCTCAGGCCAGTAGAGCAAAGCAGCGGCTTTACCACCTCAGACAGCTGAGGAAGCTTCAGGTCTCTCCGGCGATTCTTAAAATGTTCTACTCTGGTGCTGTACAAACTGTTCTGACTCAGAACATCACCTCCTGATTTGGGAATAGCTGTGCTTGCAACTTTAAGGCACTGCAGAGAGTGATCCGGGCAGCGGAACGCTGCACCAGATCTGATCTGCCATCCCTACAGGACATCTACACCAGTAGATGCAGGACCAGAGCAACTAGGATCATCGGTGACCTGTTTCATCCCAGCAACCATCTGTTTAACCTGCTGAAATCAGGCAACACTTCAGAAGCATTATGGCCAGAACGGAGAGGCTCAGGAGGAGCTTCTATCCACAGGCCATAAGGCTTTTGAACCCATCACAATCCTCACAAACCGGGGTCTACAATACCTTCTAACCGTTCCCCCTCACTGTCACTGTTACTGTCCCCACAGTGCACCTTAAGGTTTTATTTACTGTTTTATTTATCTATCTATTTATTTATTTGTTTATTTATTTATTTGCTTAATGTATTTATCTATTTTCTGTGTGTTCTTGTCTTCTTGGGTTTGGTTGTTTATTTGTTTAACTTGTGTACATTTTTTCTTGGCATGTAACCACGCACAGTCTCCTGTCGAATCAGAGCACATTTCACTACATGGTATACTCAGTCACCATGTATGTGACAAATAAACTCTTTTGACTTTTTTTGACTTATTGTTGTAGTAAATCAAAAATCAGCCTTCTCTTAATGTTGCCCTGACACCCGTTGAAATTTATTGTGGTGATACGTAGGTTAACCATGGTTACACAGCAAACAATCAAAATACACAGAACACACAAACTTGCAGCTAAAAACAAACCTCTGTGCTAAAATGGGAGCCATTAAAGTGTTTGTCTTTTTGCTGGCATCTCTATCATGTAAGTGAACTTCCTTTATTCTCTTTTTTCATCAGTGTTTGTTCTCTTCAGTCAAGATGTGCAACTTCAGAGTTACAATTCCGTTATTTATGAATGTTATTTGTGGGGTTGTGTTAAATGTTGTACTTTTTCCTACTCTACAGGTGCACAGGCTCAAACCCGCACTCAACCAGCATCTATGGTTGTGAAGCCAGGAGATTCTCCAAAACTGTCCTGTCAAGTCTCCTATTCAGTTACAAGCTATGATACTCACTGGATCCGACAACCTGCAGGGAAAGCACTGGAGTGGGTTGGAGCCATATGGACTGGTGGGGGCACTGCTTACAAAGACTCACTGAAGAACAAGTTCAGCATCTCCAGAGACACCACCAGCAACACAGTGTATTTACAAGGAAACAGCCTGCAGACTGAAGACACAGCTGTGTATTTCTGTGCTCGAGATCCACAGTGACTGAAGTCAGTTTTACACTCAGACAAAAACTCAAAGACTCAAAATGAAAATAGGAAATGAAGCTGCAGTACAAAAAGCATTTTGTTTTTTTAAGTGCATTTCTTCTGAATTTTTTTTCTTTTTTTTTCAAATTTACTAAATTCTAGAAGCCACCTGAATTTATTGGGATATCAGCAGCTTGTAAGTCATAATGTTGCACATTCTGCTATTTTCCCATTTTATCACCATGTTTTACCCACCTTTTTACCCATGGTTTGCATGAGGAAATATAAAAATTTGTTTGTAGTGATGGAAGGGATATAAGTTTTTCATCATCGCAGCAAATACTTAAAATATGAAATTAAAATCTTAAAATATCAAATGAAATTAAGCAAAGCAGAGCAACATTTAATATTGTCACAGGGCTCAGGGTTTTTGAAGGAAGCAATCGCAGAACAAAGGCAGCTTCATGGACAGGGAATGCTTTACTGGACAGGAGAGTCAAAAAGATACAGGCAAAAAAACACGGGTGTGCGTAGCACATAAACAGTGGGGGGAAAAATCCAGACACAGAGGAGAATTACAAGAAACAAGGTATTTAAACCAGGAACAAGTGCCGCAGCGGGCGAGTTGAACACACAGGGATTTTAGCTCACAAAACTTGGGCAGGAATCGACAGAAGACCGAGCCACAGGCAAGGGTCCGGACGGCTCTTTTAAGTCTGCTGCGCGTGTGGCGGTCTCGCAGAAGCCTCAGGCGTGACAAATGTACAGCATCCAAGACTGAGAAAGGAAAGGAAGAGGATGAAAAAAGACAGGGATGCAAGTTTTCAGTCCACATCCACTGATTTTTTAGTCCTTTGCACTAAATTCATGCAAACATTACATTTATTACATTCCAGCACATCAGCTTCCCGACTCGAGGTTGGATCATGTTTATATCTGTTCCGGGGCGGATATAAGGCCCTCCCCCGTCCTGCCTTCGGCAAGTCTGACCACACCTCCATCTTGCTACTGCCCGCCTATAGGTAGAGGTTTAAGCAGGAAAAACCGGTGACGAGAACCATCCAGTGCTGGACGGACGAATCCGACGAGGCTCCACGCCATTGCTTCAGCGAAACGGACTGGCTGATGTTCCGGGAGGCGATGGAAAACCGGGTGGAGGAACTCGCCGGAACAGTTATGGGTTTCATCGCGAAATGCATTGACAATGTCGTTCCGAGAGTCACTGTCCAGACCTTCCCCAACCAAAAACCGTGGCTGAATGGCAAAATTCGTGCTTTGCTCAAAGTGCGGATGTCAGCCTTTATCTCCGGTGATTTGGAGGGCTACAGGCGCTCTGTTACGACCTCAGAAGAGCGATAAAATCTGCTAAGAGGCAGTCCGGGGACAAAGTGGAGTTTCTACCGGGGCTCCAACATCAGAAACATGTGGAGAGGACTTAGGACAACCAAGGACTATGAAGGGAAAAGCAGCAGTCTTGTAGAAGCATCAGAGTAAACATCACTGAGGACCTGTCCTGGTCACGGCACACCAGCCTTGTCATCAAGACAGCTACTCAACATCTCTTCTTCTTTCATCGGCTGAGGAGGTTTGGCGTGGACAACAGGATACTTGTCAACTTCTACAGATCTACCATTGAAAGTATCCTGACTGGCTGTTTCAAGGCCTGGTATGGCAGCTGCAGTGCGTCAGACTGTAAAGCTCTGCAAAGACTCAACGGAACTGCAGTGGAGAGGGTGAGCAGCTTCAAATACCTGGGCGTTCATTTCACTGAGGACTTGACATGGACCGTACACATCCGAGCTCAGGCCAGTAGAGCAAAGCAGCGGCTCCACCACCTCAGACAGCTGAAGAAGCTGCAGGTCTCTCCGTCGATCTTTAAAACGTTCTACTCTGGTGCTATACAATCTGTTCTGACTCAGAACATCATCTCCTGGTTTGGGAATAGCTGTGCTTGCAACATCAAGGCACTGCATAGAGTGATCCGGGCAGCGGAACGCTGCACCAGATCTGATCTGCCATCACTACAGGACATCTACACCAGCAGATGCAGGACCAGAGCGACTAGGATCACCCCAGCAACCATCTGTTCAACCTGCTGAAATCAGGCAAACACTTCAGAAGCATTATGGCAAAAATGGAGAGACTTAAGAAAAGCTTCTATCCACAGGCCATAAGGCTCTTGAACCTACCACTATCCTCAAAACCACGCACAGTGTCCTGTCGATTCAGTTAGCATTTCACTGTATGGCATGCCTGCTTGCCATGTATGTGACAAATAAATCTCTTTGAATCTTTGAATCTTTGAAAGAGTGGTCAAGACAGCACAGAGCATTACCAGGACTGATCTGCCAGCCCTGCAGGACCTCCACACCCAGCGCTGCAAGAAGAAGGCACTTAACATCCAGAAGGACAGCAGTCACCCCAGCCACAAAATATTCTCCTTGCTCCCATCCGGAAGACGCTTTAGAAGCGTTCGGACAAGGACGAAAAGGTTCCGGAACAGTTTTTTCCCCCACACCGTAAGACTGCTAAACCACTGACCCCTCCCTAGGCAGTGGGAACAGTCGATCCCACGGGTCTGTCTGTCTGTCTGTCTGTATGCCCCCCCCCTCCCATTGTGTAAGATAACCGGTGGTGTGTTGTTGGTGTTGTTGTAGGTTTGGTTGCTGTGTACTGTTGGTTTGGCTGCTGTGTCTTCTCCCCCCCTCCCCCACTCCCCCATGTATATCCTCATACCTATTCTTATTTATTTACTCTCTTTATTTATTATTATTTATTTGTTTTCCTTTTCCTGATTGTAGTATTTATTTAACTATCCTGTACCTTATTTATTTACACTTTTACATATTTATGTTCATATTTATATTGCTGAGGATGCCCGGAAGCAAAACTTTTCAAGGTGACAACACTGTTATGCTGTGTTGTTCACCCATGACAAATAAACCTTGACTTGACTTGACTTTATACTAGTGAGTTTTGGCTGGATTCTTCTGCAGTATTTGGTTTCTGTGCCCTGAGTTATAAAATATTGCATTTTACAGAATGTTAACTCTTACTCTGAAGTTTATATACCTTTTGTAAATAAAGAAACATTAAAGGTGTGTTTGTTAGTTACTTAGCTAAGCACAATAGTTTTTCTGGCTTTTTGATAGATGCAGGAATTCAGTATCTGCACCAAGACAATAACAGAATGTACAACCTTATCTGTGGAACCCCAACTTCTCACTCAGAATCCACTCTGGTGGTTCACTGGATTCCCTGTGTGGTGCAAGAGTTTTATCTCTTTTTAGAGTC